>DWJZ01004738.1:0-14952 GCA_018249125.1 Asbolis capucinus
TTTTCATATAAATGCATTATCATCGGAACTGAAGCAGTATGCAAAATTCTAACTCCGTAGTGTAAGAAGTGGGTCTAATGAAGCTTGCAATATTTGACCCGCAACAAACGAATATACAAATATACTAATATTATATACAAACATACACTGCAAGTTAAAGAAAAGCTTATAAAAATGGCTTGAAGAAATTAAAATAACTTTGAATGGAAGTTCTTTATCGACGAAGATAAAATAAAAATGTGCAACTCTTTATACTTCATACTTGATAGGAATGAAATAAATGTATACTAGCGGATTTGAAATTTACAACTAATCAAACACTACTAATTACGTTAATGTAGTATTATCCCATCCTACACGCGAAGTGAAGATGGGTGGATGTTCCATTCTTTCACATAAACATCACTGAAAGGATTTCAATAAAATTCGGCACAGAGATAGATTACATTATGTAATACTTGGGGTTTTACCATGCGTATAAAAACTAATATTTGTGTAAGTACAAGTATATTGTCGTCTTATAGAGGTGCTGTAGCCGAATAAATATTTCTCTTTCTAGATTGCACCGACCCTAGAACGATGCAGAAGCACGCAGCGTACACAGAATGGGCCGACGCTTACTCCTGCACCAGACACCGCTGCCAGCCTGGTGGAAGGAACCTCGCTATCTATACTGTGGGGTAACTACCACTCTATACTCCTCAGTGCTATTTGGAGTTCATATCGGTTATAATATCGATCCTACGTGATTAAGGAAGTTATGAAATCGGTCGGTAGAATGCCGGACCGTTGAAAAATTCTTGCGTTTTCGTGCTTTGGAGGGCTCGTCAAACCGTTGGTGCTAGTTGTTGATGAATAGGAATTATTTAATCATGTCGGATGCCTTCGGGTGGATTGGCTAACTTCTCCACCAATTTGTATTGGAGGAGCGTAGGTGAGTTTTCTCCTCATCTACGAGGAACCTCCTCAGTCACGAGAAGAAGCCCAATTGCGTATCACCCGTCTGTTCGTTTATCTGTTTAAAACAAAAGCATATTTAGTAATACAATTTACTACAAAACCCTAAAAAGAGAAGTGTAATAATTTATGGTCGTGGCGAAAATGTTTGTACTATCATAAATATTTTTGTTGTAACAAATAATCTCATGTCTCCAGATGCAAGAGAGTAGAAGCTCCGGAATCAGCCATCGAATGTGAAGAGGTGGTAGAAGACACCAACATGCAGTTCCCATTCTGCTGCACCAGACTCAGGTACCTTCAGTTCACAGATCCAGGTGAAATCGTATACTATATTTGGGGTTGGTCAACATTGAAATGAAATGAAACTATTTATTTCATCCTAGGAACAAATAGCTCACTTAACGAAACTTAATTTTTTATAATCAAAGTCCTTACTTGAGTTATAAATTTATTAACAAAATATAAAATAAATGAAAAAAATATTTAAAAGAATTCTTTGATAAAGCCTAAAGTCTCGATACACAATACCTACCTGTCATCGTCTTTATAAATAATATAAATAACAATGCATACTGAGAAAAGTGGATAATTACCCACAAGGAAATTATACTATACTAGGTGCAACTTCGATCCGGAATAAATATAAACAAACCATAAAAATCTTTTGTAGGATTTTTAACAACTAACATTTAAGTAGCTTATTCCACTAAATTAGTCATTATTGAAATTCCTACTAACATGATAACTGCGATAGTATGTGAAAATGGGCTTATGTTTGTTACGCTGTCATGCAAAAACTACAGAACGGATCTGAAAGAAATTTTGCACAGAGATGACGTAATGTGAAATAACGCGTATGGGCTATCTACCCACTTACCACACGGGCGAAGCCGCCGGCGCCGCGGCGGTCCCTAGTGAGTTAGTAAACGAAGTATTGACCAAAGAAGTTATTTATAGCAATCAAGTTAGCCCAAAAACGCCTTGGATTCATTTACATGAAGCAGAAATTTTACAGGCACGTACGGTATACTATTAACGGACTGGTAATGAAATTCTGAAAACTGTCCAGTGATACCGTATGTCCAAAATAATTATTCAAGGTCTAATTTAACAATAGAGCAAAGTGATGTACTAGAGTTTTATATAGGACATCAATTATTTTTTTTTATCTTTGGACAACTCACACACGGCCATCTGACTCCAAACTAAGCGTCAGCTTGTACTATGGTGATCAGATAACTGAGAAACATACATACATACTTTTAAATACATACTTAAATAGATATTTCTATTACACACCCAGACACACAGAACAAACTTTCCTGCTGATCACAGATAAGTTTGACCTGGGCGGGAATAGAACCCACGACCTTCAGTGTAGCAGTCAGGTTCACAAACCACTAGACCAACCAGCCTGTCGAGACTAAAACCAAACTTCTTCTGTTAATCATTGAGGAGTTCCCTCGACTGTCTTTGCCATTATCAGGTCAACTCCTATCTGTTTAGTCGTGCGTTGACAGTGTCGTGGTGTCTCGATGATGATCTTGAGTGACCTTGGAGGCCACGGTCGTGGTTCCATAATGGCCTGCTTGTGGCGTTACTGTACACTGCAATGGAACATCCTGTGTCAGACTTCATGGAATCTGCGCATCGTATAGACGATCAACTCCAGACCTTAATCAACTTAGAGTACTTAAAAGTCGCCACTACGATTTTAGAAAGTTTTTGGGACGCTACCATTAGATTTTCTTATCATGGGACCATCCTTGTAATACTTTCTTTTCAAAAGATTTTATAAATGCGAAAGTTACTGTCTGTTATATTGACTATCACGCGTAAACTAGTAAACAGATTTTGATGAAATTTGGTACAAAGGTAAAACAGAATTTGAGGAAAAACAGGGTACTTGTTACGCGAAAAAATGCTTGAAGAGTTGAAATAGGGAATGATATTTTGATTTCTTTATTTGATTATGCAACAGATTTATAGTGGACATCAATATCAATAATTAAGTACGCGACACCATATGTTTTTAGTTACAGTTATAACACTAACTACCTGTTTCTGGTACCTGGTTCTTCCGAAACGAGAACAGCTTCTGGTCTAAAATATACACGGAACACTGTATGATCCAATGCGAATTGGTGAAGAGGTGGCCAACCCAGGTGTCGGAGGCTTTTATGCCGCCCAACGCCCTCCATCATGGCTTAACGATTTTTATCTAACAACAACCGGAACGGACTGCTTCACGTGCCCTTTAAAGCACGAAATTACATGAAGTTTTTGCCACTAGCCATTTTTGCCACTGTACCGACCAAGCCCGCTGTTGCTGGACTGTTACTCTGTACTGTTACTAGACGCTTACAATCAAAACAAGCTTATGAACACTTTTAAAATTTACTGGTCGTAAAATATTTAATTTAATGCAACGAATTGTTTAAAAGCATTATGAAATTAACACAATATATTCACAGAATTGCAAAAATTGATTAATGAAACGCCCTAATTAAATATTAATTACTTTAGTTAACCTTATTTAGCTTCCCAGCAGAATTAGGTGTGGTACTAAGTGATATTCTATTTACGGGCCTATAACTTTGTGGCTTGTGGTACCCGGAGTTCGATTCCCGATCGGGGCAATAATTTCACAGATAAATATTTGTTCTTGGTGTTATTTGTTTTTTCTTTGTGTAGTCTATACACTTGTGGCATGGAAATCTGAGTCTCTGTTTATTTTTGCCTTCATTTATCAATGAAATCCATGAACCAAACATGGAAAACTAAACCATTGCAATGAAAATTGGAAGTTACTGGTTTTTTGGGTGGATGAATTGATTAAGGTTTCGTCGAAATATTCACGGTTATGTGTAATTTTCTCTTCTACATAGGCGTAACTCAAAACTCCAAGGCGTTTATCCACACTAATAATAAAGAGAAAAGATTTGTATTTTTGTATGTTTGTAACGAATTAACTCAAAAAGTACTGAACCGATTTTAAAAATTCTTTCACCATTAGAATGCTACATTATTACCAAGTGACAGAGGCGACATAAAACAGCCTTATATTAATTTTTTTCAGCTATAAATATAGTATATACATAAATGTCAAAACATATATTATCGTCTTGGAGAAACTTTGACTTTGTTTATTTCAAAATATAAAATACAAAATGTCCACCCATTCGAAGTCGAGTCGGGCCGCTAGTTTCATATAAAGAGAAGAAATGATGTAAGAAACTCCGGACGAGGACGTTTATAAAGCTGTGTGATGCTTGAAGATAGCTGTGAACTATAAAAGTGAAAGGGCTTCCTGTGTCTATTGATTCCGTCACACTCTGATGCGTTTCATACAATGGCTGACATTTACTCGTAGCTCTTTGTTTCATTAATATGTTATCGTTTTTTGGCGTTTCAAACGACCAGCGTTGATCGAAATGATCGAAAGAGGTATGAGGTGGGTTGACTGCTAGTAACAAAATCCTTATGATTGCTTCCGTGCTTTGGAGGGCACGTAGATTATCGGCCCGACTTGCTATCATTATAAAGCAATTGTTAAGTCATGGAGGTATTCAGGACAGAGAAGTTCTAGGATGCTGACAACGAACATCTGCACATCTGCTGTCATCTTCATGAAAACTATCTGCAGTTATCTAAATATGTAAGAACTAAATTATTTATTTATTTATTTACATTGTAATCGAACGGGAATACCGACACGGGCAACTTATACCAATACTTCGCGGTACGGGTGATAAGAGACGGCGGGATGTTAACGACGATGGGCTGGAGATCCGCCGTGCGTCGGCTCGTTCGATGATGGAATATATACTGAAATATTTTACGTGAAAGATGAGAATGGATGGATATTTGGTTGTCTTTCTCAAAAAAACGACTTAACAAATCTGAATAAAATTTAGCAAAAGTATAGATTAGTCTGGTACAAAGAAATGTATGAACTTAACACACCGAAGTCGCGGGCAAAAATCCCTAATAATACATACTTATAGGATCTGTTTGTCTGTGTTTATTTATCTACATAATACATCCAATTACTTCATTTTCTGTTTGTCAAACGAAGATGAAAGGTATTTCTGCCATTACATCCTGAGAGCTCTTATCTCGAGATGCCTCTCCGCCGTATTGAGTGTTAATGAATTCGAAAATTTTGAATACACTCTCGGTGACTATATTTATTACAAGAGATTGTTCAACATGTTGAACAAGTTGTTGTAATTGTTCAACATGTTGAATAAGTTCATCGTGTTGAATTAGATTACGTTATTTACTGAAATATTATACAAATAATGTAACACACAGCATTGAATCGAATTATAGAAATGAAGATTTTAAATAGTTTTTTTTGCTTGAAATCTGTTGTGCTGATGGTAACTAATAAAAATTTATACGAGGGTCTACTTACGAAAGAGTTATATACATATATACATACATATTTATATATATATATATATATATATATAAATTTATACATACATTTTATACATTGATTGACATGAAAAGTTAGGTTATGTAAGAAATCGCAAGTTTATACATATAGCAAGCTGTACCCGACGCAAGAACTCAGCAAGCCATGCGTCCGATCGTTATAATTTTGATACCAAAACCTTTTTAGCAAAGGGGAGGTGTCAGGCCTGGGGAGCGGCCGAGCTACGTTGTTAATCGAAACTTGTATGTATACGATACAAAAACTCCGATAAGTTGATTCATGACGTCATCGTATGTCGTGTTGTGCGTTGTCGCCACACCTTTTCCAAAGTTGCTAAAGACTTCAGTGTTATAACCTATTTCAGAGTCAATATAGGACATGATATACATACAGAAGATATGCTATACTGACAAACGAATATTTATATATATACATATATATATATATGTTTGTTTACTAGGTCCTAAATATAATAAAACACCATACTAACAGTCCTGTTATTCACCACTGCCGTTGCGATACCTTTATTGGGATAGTTTCTCGAGTACCGTATCTTGAAAACCAGGAAAATTTCCAGGAGCATTTCCGGGAAAAAATCCCATTTCTACAATCATTACTTACGCTACGAAGAAGCCTTGCCTCTTGGAGAAATTTTTCAGCACAGGTACATGTTACGAAACTAGAATTTTATTTAGAAAAATTTTGAAGCATTAAGAATTCTTCGTCATATATTTCTTTTTAAGATATCATATCTTTTTAAGATATCATAAGAAGAGCTCATAGCTTATACACATCGTGATTGGAGAGATGGAGAATTACTAGAAAGAAGAGAGAAATAGAATGTTAAGAAAGGAGAGAGAGATTGAATAGAGAGAAGAGACATATTTAATAGAGAGAAGAGAGAGATAGAATAGAGATGAAAGAGAGGACTGTGGAGGATTGAAATAACTTGACTGCGTCGGTGTTCCCGCCCACGTATGATGTTGGAGTCTTCAAAAGAAGAGCTAATATGCATTTACTAAGTTAATGCGCCCAACACCTTAGACATCATCGCCACTTTCCATCAGGTGGGATTAATGTCAAGCATTAACTTATTCTACATAAATAAATAGGGAAAGAGATGAGAGAAAGAAAGAGTTAAGACAGGAGAGAGATATGAGAAAAAGAGAAATGAGAGAGAAAGAACAATTAAGCAACTACAGATTCAGTCGGAAAGTGAATGAAAATTCAATAACAAAAATTTGTCAGATGCTTGATTTGGGTGGAAATGGAATCTGAACCCACGCCCCTAGTCCCTACACTACAAATCTTAGCCTTAACTTATAGTTTAGCTTTATATTCTGAAGCTAGAGAAATAAAATTCGTCGGACGTCTTTCTAAATCTGAAAGTTAGGTCTCCTTAAAGGGTACGTCGTAAATTGTTAATTTTTAAATCTTTTATGACGTCCATAAAGAGCTTGTTCCAGAGAATTTACAATTTAATGTTAACTTTATTTTCATTCATTTTATTTTAAAGTGCGTCGGGCCACAACTTAGCAAGTTCTTATAACGTAAAGCGTAGAGCATTCCATGCTGTTCCACTGCGGATTGGTAAAGAGGTTAGTGGCCAACTCCGAACCTGAACATTTGAAACGGCAAGTTCTGACAAGATTTAACGACTGGCATCAGTTGACAACGAAGTGTTATGTTGTTTGAAGGTATCTTGAACGGGGGCCCTGTGTTCAAATCCTGTGGCGTAACCTTTAATTTGACCCCTCACATAGTAAGTGGAGACGTGGGCCCAGTAGTGGGACAATTATGAGTTGCAATGATGACGATAACACTTGATAATGACGATTTTTTATACCGATTTATTTACCACTAGCGGTCGCCCTTCCTTAAAGGAACGGGTCACCTCACGGGTCGACAACCTTATCTTATATGAGGGCCACAAATGTTGTAAGAATAATGTTGCAGGCCGCATTTCATGTGTCGTTCGGAAAAAAAGGTTTTAATCACAAGAAACGTTGCATAATTTGAATGGGATCTTTGTGGGCCACACCGTAATAGCATACCGCAGGTTGCCGACCTCTGCTCTAACTGTGCTTGCGTTGCCTAACTTAGCCGATCGACGCAAGCGATCGGGCTAAGAACGCTTGTATGGTTACATAACCTTATATTTAAACTATTATTCATGTAACAGTAAACTATTCGTTCTAACAAAAATATACAGAACAAAAGAGGAATTAGACTTCATTTTCATTTAAATTCCGTTTCTTTTTTCCCGGGAATATTTATGCATGAAATAGTTCATAAAATTTATTGTTTACCGTTACTAGGCTTGGATCTCCTATCACAATGTGAGCGGTAAAGTCCATAGTCCACCACGCTGGCCAAGTGTGGATTGGAGGACTTCACAGCTTCGCGAACTTTATGGAGTCCCTTAGGAGTACAGGTTTCCTCAAGATGTTTTCCTTCACCATAGCAAGTGATAACCAACTTCTGATTCGCACATAACTTTGGAAATTAGAAATGAACCTAGGTCCTCCCGCCGAAACACCAACGTTCAAGCCACTAGGTTATCTCCATATGAAAAGATGTCAATTCGACACTCCGTTTCGACGTGAAAGACGGACAAACACAATATAAGTATGGATTTTGCTTTCAAATTTCCAAGCGAAAACAACTCTTATTCGCACTGCATTCGTCTTACGCAATAAAATAATACTTACTTAGTATCTTTTAATGTAAACATTGAAATTCTCAAGCCCTACATTAGCTCCAGAACAAACAGAGACAAAGAGAATTTAATAGCACCTTCTTAAACGAAGAGCGTCTCAAGAAGTGTTTCGAGTTATTCAAATAAAGGAGTTGGGAGTTTCAAATTTATATTCCTTTGACCTTTGTCAGTCCTTGAGTTAACCTTAACCTGAAACTCGTCTCCATTTGGAGCTCAGTGTTAATAGGGATCGTCCTACTAATATTTAAATCGAAAGTTTGTGATGATGAATAGATGTTTGTTACTCATTCACGTTAAAACAACTTAACGGATCTTAATAAAATTTGGCACAGGGATAGATTATGAAAGAACACTGGAACTATTTTTATCAACATAGCACGTAACGCACGCAAAAAAAAGACACTATAATTTAACTAGTTTCCGCCCGTGAACTTTCCCGCGTGTTAATAAAAACTAACTTTTGTGTTATTCCAGATTACATCAACGTCTAAGCCAAATTTCATTCAGTTCCTGTACGTCGTTTTTTCGTGAAAGAGGAACTGATATCCAATTTTATAATTTCACAAATTCCGCCCGCGGCTTTGCACACATGCCAGATACCTTGATAAAAAGTAGCCTGTTTTTGTAGACTATTATCTATCTCTATGCCAAATTTCATTCATTCAGTCGTTTTTGGGTGAAGGAGTGACAAACATCCAACTTCACACTCTTTCACACTTACAATATTAGTAAACCTGCTTTGATTCGAACCAATTCTATTTTTTAACATAAACTACTAAGTTACGTTCTCGTTTGAAACGATTAAAAAATTTAATTAATTTTCTATTTAACGCACTGCTGATTCTACATGGCATCTGACGTGCAACAGAATGGTAGTAACATTCTTTGTGCCTGTTTTTATTAGAACTTCGTACCAGTATACACGATGTGATAGCCAAGTGGTTTGAACCTTGGTCCACCTGCTCCTGGGTTCAAAACCTTTTCAAAGTTCGTTATTAGGAGTTGATAGTATGTACGGTAAAGTAAAACATCGTGAAACCTACATTCCTAAGAGTTCTCATAGGTGTAATTTTTAGTATTTTAGACGTGGAAAGACATACAGACTAACAATCACTTTCGCATTTGTAATATTTGTAAAAATATTATTGTCTCAAAGTAGAAATAAAAATAAGATTTGAAAGAAAAAGTTTAATTGTTAAAAATAAAGTATAATTTTTTTATGATATAACTGGACACGGAAGCAAACGCTACACCAGGTGACAAGGCATCGCCGCCATTGAACGTTAGTAATCAAGCAACGCGTTGCCAACCAATAATCCACTTGTAACAACATTAAAAGCATAGAAGATACAGGAAGATGGAAATTCACTTAAATCCTAAGCACCAGAATTCCTTGTATCTTAAACAAACACAGTACTCAAAACCCGGGAACAAATCTATCGAACTGGAAATTGGAATCGAAACCGGGACCTCTTGCAATACCAACTGAGTGACAGGAGCGGCTGTAGTAGATTTTATCCAAATATTTTTTTTATAAAAAATTGCCAGTAAGTTAAAAATAAATCTTTCCTTTCCTTATAATTATTTCCATAAGAACTCGTAACGGTCACTCGAGTTACAAAAGACAGCTTAATTACAAAAAACCTAATTTACTGTTTAAGACCCAAATATAAAATTAAAAATGGAAATGCGGGTATTTCTGTACAAAGCTAAAAGACTTCTTAACTTTTTTCTTTAATAATAGTGGCCTCTTAAAGGCCTATTGAGTAAGTTCTTCTTAGTAATGAGAAAATCAAACACTACAAACAACGTTTACAAATTCAAATTCCGAATTCAAATGAATTCCGCAAAAGAATACATTCAAATATGTGGCTTTTATTGACTGAGCAAATTAAAAATGGCGGCCGAGATTTAATTTATCCATTTGGCGCACGTCGATATAATCCTACATTGTTGGGTGACCCCTGACCTGGTTCACTAGACAAAGGTTGAAGTCCCCGGACACAAGAATATAGGACGCCATTTTGTTTTTATATTCACACTCGCTTTTGGAGTTTATGGAGATAATAAAGTTCTATTAAGCTGTTCGTCTGCTATTCGTAAGGTAAGGCGAATTATAATACCCTCATTCACGCTTCTAGTGGTTAGTGGCCTCTAGTTGTTAGTGGCCTCTAGTGGTTAGTGGCCTCTAGTGGTTAGCGGCCTCTAGCGGTTAGTGGCCTTTAGTGGTTAGTGGCCTCTAGTGGTGAGCGGCCTCTAGTGGTTAGTGGTCTCTTATTGTCAGTGGCGTCTTATGATTAGTGGTCTCTAGTGGTTAGTGGCCTTTAGTAGTTAGTGGCCTTTGGTGGTTAGTGGCCTCTAGTGGTTAGTGGTCTCTTATTGTTAGTGGCGTCTTATGATTAGTGGTCTCTAGTGGTTAGTGGCCTCTAGTGGTAAGTAAACCTGACTGCTATGCCAGAGGTCATGGGTTCGAATCCCACCCAGAACATACTCATACCGATCCGGTATTGCTTCACTTGATTGATTTAAAATCGACTAAAGAAACCGCGTAAGGAACGCTACAAGCTCGCTTATTAAGGCTTACTTAACTTAAAATAAAAGTAAAACTTTGTTTTAATCCAATTAACGAACTGGACAGAAATTTTATGATAAATTCAGTATCGTTCGTTCGTAAATCATAACAAAATAATTTGATATAATTAAAACAGCGTTCGAATATTTATTCCAGACATAAGCTCTGATTTTATTCCTTTTATAATAAACTAATATTTCACAAAATTCTTTGTGGAAGTATTATATTTCTTTGTTATTTGGATGGATAGAATTGTATGTTTGGATAAAATTGGGTTGAGTTTAGCCTCAATAAAGGAGGTGTATCAACCTACTAATATTATAAATGCGAAAGTTTGTAAGGATGGATGGATATATGAATGGATGGATAAATGAATGAATGTTTGTGACACCTTCACGCTTCAGCTACTGAACATATTTAAATGAAATTTCGTACAGGTATAGATTAATAAATAATAATAAATATCTTTGGACAACTCACACGTAACCGTTAGCTCGTACTATGGTAGTCAGGTAACTGATAAACATACATATATATTTTAAATACATACTAATATAGATAATTTTAAAACCCCGACTAACAGAACAAATATTCCTGTTCATCGCAGAAAAGTTTAACCTGGGTAGGAATCCAACCCACAACCCTCGGCGTAGCAGTCAGGTTCACTAACCACTAGACCAACTGGCCAGTGAAACATTATAGGTCTAGAATAACACATAGACTTTTTATCAACATACTATGCGAGCAAAGCCGCAGACGGAGCCTAGTGTAATATATTTGTGCTAGGTACCAACCCACATAATTTAATGGATATTTTCGTTTGACATATGAAATTATATTATAAATAGCGATCCTTCTTTTTGGCTCATTTCATTTCGTTTCACTTCATTTCATTTCATTTAGTTTCATTGATTTGGAGACTGACAGCATTCGAGAACAATAAAACAAATATCTATTTGTTATCAAATGCATAAATAAAACAAAACGTGTAGTTATATCTTCGAAAATGACGAAAAATAGACATACTTTCATCCCCTATTTTAACCCGTTAAAGCCTTTTTTTGCGAAAAACTACATATATCCTATGCTTTTTCTCGAGTTCCATTCTATCATTGTACTAATTTTCATCAAAATCAATTCAGTAGTTTAGGCGTGTAAAGGTTAACTTTCGCATTTATAATATTAGGATTAAAATTGTAGTTTAAACTAAGAGATATTATCATGGCACAAACAGATGCCATCAAAATTACGCCTATGACAAAGGCCAATTTATATCACTATAGCAAAAGAAAGGAATATTTTACTAAAACTCATAACTTTGATACTAAACTTACTTTGCAAGACCAGGCTATCAACGCTACAAAGGAACCATTAATCGGATAACTCGAACTTTTAATTTGTACTAAAATATTGAAACTCCATTTTAAACAGGTTCTGCATGAACGATAAGATCCAGAGAGAGGAATAACAGCCAGAAAAGTTGATACATTAAGATAATAGGATGCGAGATTTTACCCAAGTTTTTGTTGGTGGCCATTTCGCACATAATCCTGGCTTCGGTAGTTCAGTCACGTTATGCGCAAATAAATTGTCGTTTAGGCACGATCCTTAGTCAGCCAAACATGCTGTTTTGACATAGTGACACTTACTGTTTTGGTACAACTGAAAACAGACGTTACTTTGTTTCACAAACTTTTATTTAACTTGCAGTATGTTTCCCTATATTTGTATACTTGTTTGTATGTTATCTCGCAAGCTTAATTAGAACCACTTTCTCTAACACTGAAATTGAATTTTTCATACTGATTCATGTCCGATGCCAATGTAGTTTTATGCAATACTACGTTCAAGATTGGCGTCAGACAAGGGAACTCAACGGCTAACAATACAGTTGTGAAATTTAGTGTATTTTTTGTATTAGGGATCTATAATAAAAGCTTGTATTTTTAAATATTTAAAAAAAATTTGCTATTCTGAAAGACTAGCAATTCAATTAATTTTGGATCTTTTTGATTCCAATACTTTTTAGTTAAAACAACTTCATAATTGACTTTTAGGTCTAGAGGCCCTTTCTGTTGTCGTTCACGCAAAACACTAGTTTTAGACATCGACTTTGCAGATTTAACTAGACACTTATCATCCACTCCACTTAGTTAAATATCAGGTGTTTTGTCACAACAAATATTGGGCACAGAAGTAGCTGATTACTAGATTTCCCAGTAGCACCACAATTTGCATAACAGTTCATTTAATTGGCGCAAATAACTATAATTTAACACGAAGCTTCGAATACGAATCGCGTGTTGGAAGGCATTTGGTAAAAACACCAAATACTGGACTGCGGTTTAAGTGTAACGCTAAGAGCGATATTAATTTTTATATTATTTAATGGAATAGTTTGACTTATAAGAAATCTAAATATCTTTGAACAACTCACACACTGTCATCTGACCCCAAACTAAGCATTAGCTTGTACTATGGTGATCAGGCAACTGATACACATACATACATATTTTTAAATACATACTTATACAGATATTTACACCCAGACACACAAAGCACACGTTCCTGCTCATCACATAAACGTTTGATCTGGGTGGGAATCGAACCCACGAACTTCGGTGTAGCAGTCAGGTTCGCTAACCACTTGACCAACCGGCTGGTCGAAAAATATATTATAAGAAAAATATACTTATAAAAAAAGTCAGGTTTATGTTGATAAAAAGTAGTATGTGTAATTCCAGATAATACTGTATCCCTTTGCCAAATTTTACTCAGATTCGTTCAGTAGTTTTCACGTGAGGGAGTAACAAACATCCATCCTCACAAATATTCGCATTTGTTTTATTAGTAGGATTAAAAACAACTAGCGACATCGTTGCCCTAAATACAGAAAGCAACACCACCAGTTGTTACTGTTTACGAACTATCCAGTAACCCTTTGAAATGTTAAGAAAGATTGCATGGTAGATAATAAAGTGATTGATGCAAAAGCATCTTGTGTAAATAAAAACAAATACATATATTACAAGTCAGTAACTCAATACAGGATTGGACTGGAGCAGAAACAGTCCTATATTATAAGTTTGTGAGAATGGATGGATGCACGGATAGATGTATGAAAGGATGGATCTTTGATACGCCTTCACACAAAAACCAGCAAGAACTGAATAAAATGTGGCGGAAATGTGAAAAAAAAATATATGTATATTGGCACAGATAAGATTCAAGTCTGGAATCACACATACTTTTCATCAACATACTACGTGAGCGAAGACGAGAACTAGTTGTACCTTGTACCAGATTGCAAAGAATTTATTCGCTTTCGCCCTTGCCATGGGTCAAATTCCATAAACATACGTAACAAGTTTTTAACTCCATTATTGCAGTTAAAAAACTACACTGAAACTTTGTTATCGTCCAAATAGAACAGTGAAATGTTAATAACTAGAAATGCTTTACAAGAACCAGTTAACAGACAAAAGTAGTTATTGTGACATAACTGTAACTGTTAGACGCATATCATGCGGACTTATTTGTAGATACTGATGTCCTCTGTAAAACTGTAGTACATCATTTTGCTCTGTTGTTAATAGTTTCGACAGTGTACGCGGTTTGATTTGTTCTTTGTTTTGTTTTAACACATTGGGTTACATTATCGAAGTTTAATAAGGACCCCTAACGTTTTTGAAACTATTTTATGACCTATATTCAACATCGATGTAGAATTCTAATGGAATTACTCAAATCTGCCCAGTAGTTTCGGAGCTTATTCTCCGATGTGTCTCCTACTAATAATATCAATTCGAAAGTTTATCAAAATGTTTGAATATTTCGATTGTCTTTCCTTTAAGATGAACATTGTCCCACATACAGATCACATCCAGAAAATTAACGTAGGGTAGATTTTAACCCGATTTTAGGTTCCCCTAAACTTGGCGTGGAGGTTATAGTCTGGTATAACACATAGGCTACATATTATTAATACATAGGTAGTAGGTAGAAGTATTATAATATTAAGGTATTAAATATATACTGTTCTCTCGAACCGCCGTCGTGGCGGCGATAGCTTAGTGATTAAAAATTCGACCTCCTCCTCAGGGGGTCCAGAATCGAATCCCAGGGTGAGCACTTCTAACGTTCACGAGTTAGGTGCGTTTTAAGCATTTAAATGTCACTCGCTATAACGGTGAAGGAAAACATCGTGAGGAAATGCATGCCGGGGAGTTTGCAAAACTCAAAGGTGTGTGAAGTCTG
>DWJZ01004739.1:0-14948 GCA_018249125.1 Asbolis capucinus
AAAAGTATATATGTATGTTTATCAGTTGTCTGTTCACCATAGCACAAGCTAACGCTTAGTTTGGGTTCAGATAGCCGCGTGTGAGTTGTCCAAAGATATAAAAAAAAAAAATCGACAAGAACGTTTAGATTTACCGTTAAATTATTGCGCAATTTGACAATATTTTAATTATCCTTGTAAATAACTTCTGATCAAAAATAAATTAGAAAAAAATCACACACAAATCTTTTGCAAGAACATTCATCCGACACTAACACAATAACAAGGAATATATTACGAAGGAGTGGAATAAGTTGTCCGAGTCGGTATTCCCGTACAATTACAATGTGTGATCAAGTCAAAAGTGAATAGGCTTTTACTAAGTTACGCTGCTTACCATCAGGCAAGATCGCGGTCAATCATAGAAGGTAAAAAAAAGAATTGAACACACAACTCCTCATTTCATAACACAAAAATGTTTGTTATTGAAACTGAAAACACCTGTTGCAGTTCTCTTACAATTTGTTTTTCGTTTGCATACTTACTTTGTTTAATTAAACAGAGATACTGTAATCTGGGTGGCTGCGCTATCGGCACGCCCGGATCGCTTCGTTCTATCCATTTGTATTAAGGCGCGTCAGCACTGGTAATCTTTGTGGAGCATGCAACACTATACTTATGTTTTAGACTAATATCATCGTGAATACTTATCATTTCTAATGCGTTTACATTAGAAATACTCACGGTCTGTTCACTATTATACCGATATTTCTACCCAGTTGCATGACCATGGTCACGGCAAAGACGGTAAGCATATCGGGATATTTTCGATTACTGGGATATTCCCGTGGGATAACAGGTTAAATTTAGTATAGCAAATATGAAACCACTGATTTGCGCTGGTCGTGTTCCTTGAGAGATCCTGGAGTCCTCTATAAAGTGCAGAGGCAGGCCACCAGAGGCGTTTTAGTGGTTAAAAATCCCACATACCCCGGTCATCGTCTCAACTCATCATAGCGCAATATTGAGCACGAGTCTCTTCTGTGAATGAGAAGGTCAAGGCCGTAATCCACCACGCTGGCAAGTGCGGATTGGCAGAATTCACACACCATTGAGTTTTGCAAACTCCTCGGCATGCAGGTTTCCTCACGATGTTTTCCTTCACTGTTACAGCGAGTGACTTTTAAATGCTTAAAACGCAGATAACTCCGAAAAGTCAGAAGTGCACGCCCTGAGATTCGAACCCGGACCCCTGAGGAGGAGGCCAAATTCTAAACCACTAGACTATCACCGCTGTATCCCGGTACTTCTCCCAAACTGTCGGACACCTTTTGAAGGTTTCTCCCTCGACAGCAAAAAAATGTATCCTGTTGTTACCAACCGTGCCCACTATTACTTATCCCAAAGGATCATTCGGAATCAACACAAAACCGGGCTATGAACCGTATCCAATATTAGGTTATTAAAAGACAGCAGCTGGCTAGTTGCGACATACAAAAAGATAATATCAGAAATAATATTGATAAATTTCTAATACCATTCCATATATAGAAGATAACTTCTCTCTTCTTCTAACGACACCCAGTTCTACATATACGGCGTTGAGGTCTTGTAGTGTATTCTTGATATACACCCAGGAATAATTCAGTTACGAAACTGCAATGCAGTATTTGAAATATACATATTTTGCGAGAATACAACGCGAGCAGCTACAATATCCGTAGAGTGCATCACGGCACCCAGTCACCGACGTGATATCGGCTACGTGCTGAACCAACTGGATTTGCAAGGCGCAATGTATACGAACGTGTTTGGAATAACAAGCAAGTAATAGGGCACTAAAATGGGGACCCATCCTGGACCTGGATTAAAGTGAGGATTCGTGGTGTCTGTGCCTAGAACTTGAAGCTTGAATGACCGATCAAGACCTTAATCCAGGATCCAGTTAAATTTAGAAGCGGTTCACCCGTGACTCCATCTGCGTGTAATGTTAATCACAAGCAGGTTACGTCACTGTCCAGACCATCAATTATTTCCACAAAAAATACACCAATCCGCCGCTCCATTTCGACGTGAAAGGTGGAGAAACACACACTTCCCTATTACATATTAGTATGGGCCATCACGTCCTCTGGTGTAGAAAATCGTCAAAAGCAAACCTGCACTCCTGAGAGTTCCCTTAAACTCTCGAAGGAGTCTGATGCCTATTGTACTTAACAAACGTAGTGTACTTCGGCATGTACATCACACACTGTGAGAGGAGACCAGAGCCCAGCAGAGGAATCGTTATTACATCAATGGTAATAAAAAAGCCGTCCTCGACCTTGGTAGTAGGTATGGCTTAGCGTAGGAATTTCTTGAAATCCATTAATGGGTCCTGAGTAACTGGCTAACCTCATTGCTAAGGAAAATACGCCGCTGCTGCTATAATATAGATTGATAGAGAGGATAGGTAGATAGACATAAATATAGATAGATCGATAGCTCTTTATTGTACACCAAGACCAAGATACCACTAGAAAACTACGTATAGATAAAGTACAAAAGGCGGTCTTATCGCTAAGCAGCGATCTCTTTGAGATAACTTTTAGATGAGAAGTAAGAATTAAAAATATATATATTGATTGAGAGGCTAGTGGCCAATCCAATTATCGGAAGTTTGGGAAAACAACTTTACTGAAAAATTGCTATGTAGCTTTCTAAAATCATTAATTCACCAGTGCCTTTATGGTTTAAGCAGGTAAATACACAGACGCTTCACCAGGCAAGTTATCGCCATCGCTCATGAAGCGCAACACCAGGAGAGTCGTGTACGCGTTGGTCGTAGAAGGAAGAGATGGACATATTTCTAGTCGCCGTAACATATCTTGGATCCACTGATGTAGGAAATTTATTCTAAAGCCTTATACTTCAACCTATTAATTGGCCACTACTGAACACAAGTCTCCCCTCACACTGAGGAGGTAGAACCACGCTACTCCATTGGATACGCATTCGTATTAGTGGACAGGTTAGTAGCCAGCCCAAATGTCGGAGTTTTTATGCCGCCCGAAATCCTGTGACATAGCTGCTATCTTACAATAACAACCCGCACTAACAGCTTTACGTGCCCTCCGAAGCACGGAAGCGTCCATGAAATAGCTGACCACTAGTACTCACCAATCCACCTTGGACTACGCTTGGTGCAGCTTAACTTTTCCCACGGAATTTTATACAAGTCCAAATATAATATTAATTTTTGACGACTCTAAAAGCATTTAATGCCCAATTTAAGTGCAAATTAATACGCAAGCCTTTTGAAACTCTGCGTACTTGACTATCGGCGTACATTGAAACAGCTCTTATTAAAGTTAATATTGTATGAAATATTGCATCAAAAGCAGGTCATATGGTGGGTGAGTTACACAGCTTTGTGTTTCTAATCAAGAACATTGGTTTCATATATGTGTGTGTGTGTGGTATAAATATATATTAATGTATGCGTGTAAGTATTTAGCTATATAAATATTATTATTATGTAACTAAATAAATATATTAATAGTATGTGTCTTGTATCATATATGTACAATCGTAATGAACATATACATATATGTAGGTATATATTTTTTTTTATTAAGGAGAAATTTTAAAAACTGCTTTTCTTTTTCCCTTGTCTTTATTGTCACCTGCCTCATATTCTCACCATCACCCTGCATTGACTGATGGAGACTGCCATTAGGCATCAAGTCCGCCCTTTGTAAAATCTATTTTAAGGAAGCACAATAAAGGATAAATGAATAAATAAATAAATGGTCATATTACATACTAGCTGAAGGAAATGGAACCAATATAAAAAAATACTTAATATTTTCGGAACACCTAAAAATATATATATTTTTTTATTTATGTCGGTTAAAAAAATTATTCCTGTATTCATGATATTTTTTTGTTCATTATAATTTCTCTATTCATTATATCGTTGTGTTCCGGCTGGGGGTTGACAGTCAGGTCTCCTTTTTTTCTCCATGTCCTTCAGTCCTCCTTCTCCCCATTCTTCTCTGTCACCAGTCCTGAAACGATATGTTGTTGATGGGCAGGCAACGCATTCGCAACACCCCAGCTTGATGTTATCAATGTCCGTGGGCGGCGGTGATCTTACCATCAGGTGACCCGTCTGCTCGTTTGCTTGCTTATCATACCCAAAAAATATATATGTATTCATTATAATTGAGGCACCTAAATCAGTCTTGACATGTTTAGGATATATATGTAAAAATGTAGTTAAACACAAACAAAAAGCGCTTCAGAAAGACACGTTTCGATTCTCCGTTCTGTGTTGAATGAACAAAATTTAAATTTTAAATTTAGAATACTTTAAAATGTTATTTGATATAAGCATAACAATAACATTTAGCCCAACATACATACGACGTCACGTCCGCAGCAAATAAACGCTTCCTGTCCCAAACGCACGTGACGCGTCTTGCAGTGGGAACTCCGTGACAAAATATGAAATTGTTGAAAATTCCGTGTTATATTTTATTCATGTTCTTTTTTCAAATGTAATGGAATAACCATTGTTGGCTATGCCTTTGTTGTTCGTGATGAGTTTATTTATTAAGTTTCTCAGCCGTGCCATACGAGTTACATAAAATAAAATATTTGAATAATATTTTATAACAATTATACAGGTTTATTTTAAATAAAATCTAGCCAAATGTGAATCAGAATCACAGATCAAAGGTTCTACAAACATTGAAGAACGAAGAACGAAACGAAAGACAAAAGTTGAACATACCGTTCAAAAAAAATTTTTTTTTTATTTCTACAAATTTGTACTTGACACCAACACGCCCTAATTTATTAGCCTAGTCATTCTTGAATATAACAACAAACAACACTGACTCTGGCAACTCATTCCAGTCCTTCGCGGTACGCATGTAAGGTGACTCAAAACGAAACGTTAATGCTACTCGTTCTAAAATGTACAGAGTCGGTGAGAGATTGAGACCTTCCTAGTCTTGCATATTACTAAAATGTGATTTCAGATGTGTCATGTAACACTATATAACACTCACTCGTTTTTCTTATTTTATGACGTAACATAAAAAGGCTATTTTAGATCTAAAGCTTTTTCTAACAGTGAAAAATAGTGTTTCACCAGGAGCGGTTTGTAGTGGTTGTAAAAGAAGCGGAAGGGGCAAAGATTTATTGAAAGGGGAAGCGAGCTGATACTGATGTATGGCTGGAAGGGGGCAGGTGGTTCTCACTTTCCTTACCAGGTCACACGTGGTTACTGGAGCGCGACCATTAATAGATTCCACTCGTAACTCTTGCTTAAAGAATAGTCGTAGTACTGTTAGGTGCAACAACGCGATGGTGATATTTTCGATGATAGGAAATTCAACTGTAATTCAATTAAAATTCACAGCATAGTTAAAAACACAAAATTCATTGACAGCACTGAAATTGCCGAATTCGTGCGTCAAATGCATGGGACGTTCGTGTAATGTTTTTTTATTTAATTTTTTTCAATGCATTTTTATATTAAACTAGCTGTACCCGGCAAGCGTTGCTACGTATTAACTTAATTATGTGTATGATATAATTTTGGTACCAAAACCAATTCCAGAGAGTTCTGAACCAAGTTGTTTAAGCATCAATGCTCTATCTCCTACCATTTTAGTCTATAAAGGACAAACAAACAATCTCACAAACAAACAAACATTGAGTTTTATATATACATATATAGTATGTGCTATACTCCTTCTCCGTGAAAACTTTAACTATGCCAAATTTTATAGTCCTCCGCCAGCGTATTTTTCGTAAAAATAGGTATAACATTTTTGCTACACTTATAGATAATACCAATTTTTGTCTAGTTTATTTCTTTCAATATCGACACTATACATTTCTTGTTGCATAACGGTTGTCAATGGTTGCAGCGTTCTGTCGGAATCAGTGACATTTTGCGGTCGAATTATGACGTCACTGTAATGTCGACCAAAGTCGCGTCACCGCGTTATCTGGCGAACGACAAATATCATATATAAAATCATACTTTTGTGGTTACAACACAGCTTTGATGTTACACTGATGTTACATTAACGAACAGGCACTTTAGGCCCTTTTCACATGTGCGACAGTTACAATAAAGTTGCGTGACTCATCATTCATCATCATAACTACACATCATCACTATTGCACGGGTCTCTTCTCTCACTGAGAAGATTAAGGCCATAGTCCACCACGCTGGCGAAGTGCGGATTGGCAGACTTCACACACCTTTGAATTTTACAAACACCCCGGCATGCAGGTTTTCTAAAGCGTTAAAGCGTTTCCTTCACCGTTAAAGCGTGTGACATTTAAATGCTTAAATCACACATAATTTCGAAAAGTTAGAAGTGCGTGCCCTGGGATTTGAACCCGTACCCCCCGAATAAGAGAATGAATTCATATCCATTAGCCTATCAAAGCTACGTGACTAATTATCATAAATTAACAAAGATATTGGCTAATGTTTTCTGACAAAAAATGCATGTTTTCTGTCAAAAGCTAAAAACGACATTTAACGTTTTTGCTCAGAATCAACAACAATACAATACAAATTCTCTTGTACACCAGAAACAGAAAATATTTTAAGGAAATTAATATAACTAGGTCTTGTCACTAATGAGCGATCCCTTTTAGACAACCCGCTGATATTTATGGAATTATAAATATAGGAAAAGGTAGGGGCGCACATTGTTGGCGGTCTTATCACTAATGAGCGGTCTCTTCCAGACAACCTGCAGATATTTATAGAATTATAAATATGAGAAAAGGTAGGGGTACATTGTTAATAAAGACGTAATGTCCTAACGACAATGAATATATTATGTCAACTGGCAGCTACAGTAATGTAAGCTTGCGACGCAGGAATTTCTCACGTAAACGCTGTCGTAAACGTAGGACTGTCGCTTGTGATATATATTTTTTTGCGTCCAGACAAGAGAGAAATGACTACCCTCCGGTGACACGCGGGAGGGAGGTGGTTATGCTCATGCATACCAGCACAGGCGGCTGTACTGGTTATGTGGGACTCACGATAGACCTTGGTGCCTACCCACTAAACATCACCTGAAGATGGCTTTGGCCATACGGCCTTGAAGCCTTCATTGTAGACGACCCCACTCAGAGGCAAGGCGCAATGTCGCTTGTGTGAAATACTGCACGTTTATATTGCTTTAAAATAAACGTTTAAACTCAATAGTATTTTATGTTTGTGATGGACAAAATATTTTAGTAAACTGTCACGTCTATACTAATAATAAAACGGTAACGGGTTCAATTCTGTACATTAAATATTTTTTGAAAATTTTGATGAAGGGAGGCTCGTTATCGATATAGAAACCAAAACATTTTTTTGGATTTATTGTCTGTGTGTCTGTTCAAGCTTCACACAAAAACCACTGGACTGATTTAGATATAACCTGGCATAATCGAAGTTTAAAACCCGACAATGCTTATAGGATAGGGTTTATCCCAGGATATGGCTTTGTTCCCGCAAGATAACAATTACAATTTGTATGGCTACTCTGAAACCACTGGACCAGTTTAGACACAATGGTGCATAGCTTATATGACGAGAAGGATTATTGTATTGTTTTCATGTAATCTTTTTCCGAAGCGAAGCAAGGATATTTCCTAGTTTACATGATAATTGGCGGGAGTGCTTTTAGGGCGTTCTTTAGATATCTAAAGTTAATATATCATTATAGCAAGTATGAATAAATTCTTAAGTGTAGTTCGTATATAGTGGCATAAAACCGAGGTTCATTGGCAGTGTCCACAGCAACGACTGGGTAATTTCCCCAGAGTCATAGCAACCCGAGACGATTCGATTCAGTTTCGTCTTGACGTGATTACTGATGTGGTAAAGTGAACAGCTTTATTATCTGTTAAATTGACTTTGTGACTTTGGATGCGGTCAGAAGTCAAAGTTTTCATTATTCTTTTAATTTTACTATGACACTTTGTGGGTGGCAATTGCGTCTGACAACTGCCAATAGTAACAGACCGCAACCCGGTACGACCTACTGCTTAGAAATTACATAAATAGGACTCCAATCCAGGCGACCACAACCGAAAGCCAACAAGAAGCTAAGATAGCAGGAAAATGCGACTGAAGTTTAATATAAGATGAATCTGGAGTCCCAAACATCAGTAAACATACAAATATCAACAAATAAAGAAACATCAACAAAAAACAAACAAACATTAATAAACAAACAAACATCAACACACAAACAAACATCAACACACAAACAAACATCAACAAACAAATATCAACAGACAAACAAACCAACGTAAACAGACAAACAAACAACATCAGCAAACATACAAACAAACATCAATGAACAAACAGACATCGACAAACAAACAAACCAGTATCAACAGACAAACAAACCAACATCAACAAACAAACATCAACATTCTATTAGTACCTCAAAATCTTCAACAGATTGTCAAATCACTACACTAGATTACTTAGGCTAAGTACTATTATAATACTCGACAAAGCTGATGACAAGTAAGATAGGAATTGTCTGCTAAGACTTAAGGCATTAACGCGGTATTGGTTATTAATGTGATATTAGTAACTAATTTTATGTTACATCCATCCATCAGTTTTTCAATGTCCACTGTTGGATATATATAGTGTATGGCAATAATTTCAACTTACAAATCATGTCACCTCACTGTCACATGAAAGTGAGTCATTACGTGAGCTCGATGTTCCTATGTCGAAATAAATATATTCACCTTGATATCTCCTTGTCTCTTTCGCAAGCTTAGAAGGTTCCTTGCATCTTCAACGCCCAAAATACCCCAGAGATTATATAAGTTAGTGGACCAATACCATTTAATAAACAGTTTATTTGAACATCGAGGGCCATGACTGTTGAATACGCAAACATCACCAGAGATGTGATTTCCCTGTGGAGCAAATCGGCTTCGACCCGTCCCGACTCGCCTGCTTTCAGCGTAATCACTTTTACATTACTTAATGATTTGAAGCGCCTATGGGCTGGTGGCGTGGTAGATCGTGCGTGTGATCGTGAGTTGAACAACTGTAGGCGTAGGTGGAGTATGATTTACCTATGGTAAGAGACGGATGGAGCAGTAAGAGTTTTTAGACAATTGGCCTTAACCCAACGATGGCCCGCTACTGAGCACGGGTCTCTTCTCATACTGAGGAGGTCTAGACTATACTCCACCTTGCTGTTCCAATCCAGATTGGTTGAGAGGTTAGGAGGCCAATCCAAGTGTCGAAAGTTTTTATATAACCCGAAGGCCTCCTACAACAACCGGAACCGACGACTTTACGTGCCCTCCGAAGCAAGGAAGCGTTCTTGAAATGTTTGCCACTCGAACTGACCGCGCCCGCTACTGCCGCACTTTATCGGTCGGTTACAAAAACAAATCGCAGAGCTATGATGATAAGAAAGAGGAAGACTAATTCTCTTAAATTGCGAAAAAAACCATTAAAACATTTCTCTAAAAATTTCCAGCTTAAATGTGAAACCGTTTTTCTCTTAGCGTTAAATTTACTTCCCGATTTTTTTCACAAAGTATAAAAGCTTCATAATAAAAGGTTTATATTCTAATTACGTTTGCTGACTGGCAAACATAAACGCAGGTCAGAACAATGTGATTTCCCTGCGGGATACATCGACCACTTGAAGAGACTCCGTACCGTGACCGCTTTTAACGTAATGACGCTTCTCATAAAACATTCTCTTAAGGCATTATCAGGTCTTAAGTCATGGGTTCTTAGAAGATTATCACTTGCTTCGATGAAGGAAAAATTGAGGGGGGGAACCTGTACTGCTACGACTTCCCATTTAGTTTTCAAACCACTGCAGTTGGCCAGTGTGGTGGTAAAGACTTGTGCACCTCACATTGGGAGTGGAGAAACAAGTCCAGATGTGGGATAGTTATGGGTGTTAATGATGAAGTGGTATGGTGGTATATATGTATATATAATTCTAAACCCTGAAGTAAGCTCATGGGCTCTTTGGACCCGTATAGAATATCTGGTAGATGCATTTTGGAGAGATAATTTTAAAGATAGGAGTGTCTTTAGAAAATTGTGAAGTATTAACGCAACCCTTGTTATATTTAGTTTGGGGCCTTATTTGCTTACTAACAAAGGGCCTATTATGTTGGGGCCCTGAATATATTCGAATTCCGTTTGTGACCAACAAACAAATTGTGATAACCCATGCGGATTCTCTGCGAAAATTTAGATTCAGATCAACTAAGAAAACAGTCACAGTTAACATTGAATGGGTATTATTTCTTATATTATAAATGAAAAAATAACTGTTTGCCTGTCAACTTTTCACGTAAATACTGAAATGATTTTGATGAAACTTGTACCAGAGCTAGAAGAGAAGTTAAAAAATTTAGACGACTGTTTGGCGAACAATGGCTGGAAGGGGCTGAAATAGGGAATGAAAGTTCTTAATTATTGAAAATATAAGAATAACATTTTGTTTTCCTGCTGTGTTGAATGTCGGGGGGTCAAAGAGGGGAGGTGAAAGTGAAGAGAAGAGAAAAAGAGGTGTATGTTGCTGCACAACAATATAGTGTTAATAGTATATGGCAAAACACTGACATTTTAAAAGCAAACGGGTACTCACGATCTGTTTATTATTATACCGATATTTCGACGCAGTTGCATGGGTTATGGTCACAGCAAGACTTGTCGCAAGAAATACTAACGAATCAATGCGTTAATTCTACACAGTCTGTGTCATTTACCTGTTAAATTCTGCCAAAGAATTTAATAAATTAATTTCCACAATGTACCTCCGTATCAAATATCTATCACTGTTCAATACCTACCAAAAGGTTTAATAATATACATAATTACTAATGTTATTTGTAGTCAATCACTTTAGGTTTTACTATATTTTAATGAAAGTTGATTCCCAAAGCCAACCATTTAATTATTTTACGGCTTACGTACGAATCGGCTGGGAATCGAGAATTTATTCATATGAATATTAAATATTCGCACTGCTAGTTCTACGCTTTTGGGTATGGTGCAACTTATGAACTGATAGTCATCAATGCACCCATTACTGTCCCACTACTGGGATCGGGTCTCCAGTCACGACACTGTGTGGGGTACTGGCCAAGTGCGGATTTTTACACCTTTCTTCTTCACTTACAGATATTTCACACACCTTTCAGAACTTTATGGAAAACTCACAGGAGTGCAGGTTTCCTCGCATTTTTTTCTTTTACCGGAACAAGTGATAATCGACTTTTTATACGCACAAAAGTACGCGGGAAGAGTACTGGAAGCTTTTTTCCGCCGGCTTTTTTTCTCCCACCTACACTAGCGTACATAGTCTTAAGTTTGTATTCGTTTAAAAAGCCGATGACAGATAGGTATTATCAATCGAGACTAACGTTTTATTATAGATTTTGATTGTTTTAATACATATTTTATTATTAATTTCATATTTGATGGAGGGAATTTTTATTGTAAAATTTTGACTTTCGTTAACCTCATTTCATCTCATTTCGCATACTCGTACTATGAAAATTAGAGATGCGCAAACCCAGAACCTCCCGTTCGAGGGATCAACGTCCACCCACTAGGTTTTCACTGCTCGCACAGCTGATAGTAGTGGGTATATTATGTTTTATTTATTAGTATCTAGTGCCCAGTTTTTTTCGGTCGCTATCTAGTGTATAACTTTATAAATATATTTAATAGAAACCTACATTAACTTGAATCATTCACCAATTGCTTTGGCTGAAATGTTTGTGTTAAGAAACACTCCTGGCAATTTTCCTTTACTCCAGTATTTCCCCAAATTTATCATCCCCAAATCATGTTTTCGTGAAATCGCAATTTTTCAAAAATAAGACCTAAATCACGCGAAAAATGAATTCGCATAAGCTTAACACTCGAATCGTGGAATGTCATTGGAATCCAGACCGAGGTCGAGAAAGCGTACCAATATGTCAGATTCCATGCAATATGCAAAAATCTCCACAATACGTCTTCCACCATCTAGGAGTATTACCATAGCATCAAGGCAATATTTTTACTGACTTAAGGTACGACTCCGAAAAATGCGACAAACGATAGATAGTGATGAATTATGCTGCGACAACAGACAAAATTATTTAGGAGTAAATATTTGAAGTGGTTAGAGGTTGGCGGCTGGTTGGCGTCCATTAATACTAATTAGAGTTAAGTCAAATTAATTAATTTTGCCTTGGTATTTGTACATTATTGTATTTGTTTGGTACAAAACGTTTTACATAAATAAATAATTTGTCACGGATCGACCTAGTTATACAACGGTGAGGAATGCGAAGGATAAAGGGTAAGGATGCTAGTGGAACAAGAATCTTGAGCATTTTTCTATTTTGGAGGGAATGTAAAATTATTAGTCTTTGTTATTATGGCTAGATGCTAATGGTTGAGCCTCTAACCTCGGAAGAGAGAGCCGGTATCTGCTTTCAAAAAACTTTGTGGAATATCTTTTTTTAAGAAGAATAATGTAAAGCTTGACATCGATCCTACCTGCCGGAAAGTGGTGATGATATGTCAGATGTTGGGTTAGGTTAGGTTAGTAAATGCATATACACTCTTCTCTTGAAGACTCCAACATCAGATGTGGGCAGGGACTTCGACGCAGGCGAGTTATTCCAATCCTCTTCTGTACGTATAATAAACGACGATGAAAACCGCGTCGTTCGAAAAGGTGGAATGGTCATGACATAAGGATGGATACCTACCGTACGTCGGGTTGTTCGATGGAGAAAAGAGGATGGAGGAATAATTTCAAACAAGTTCACATTTCAAACATTCCGTAAGCTTCTTAAGGTAAAAGGTAAAATTGTTCACTAGAGGCCAATCTTTTTACATTGATCGCTCAACAGTTAGTTGGAGTTGAAGATGGGATTTGGTCACGTACAAAATAGAAATACAAAGACAATGTGTTCTGTCGTAACAAATGTTATCGATGTCTGTCGCGTTCGGAATGGCACCTTAACGCTTATATACATACATACTTCATTCACACCAAGACATTCTTGATTGAATTTCGTGTAATTTTAAACAGGTAAAGTGATGTTTTTCTATAAATAGTAAATATACGAGTAAACAACAAATTACTGTCCGCCTGTCTCTAAACATTTATGACGGAAAAAATAACAACTAATTCATTTTGGACCGAAAAGTATACAGAATTATGTAATAGGTACGAAGAAAATATTTAAAAAAATCAAAAAAATTTAAAGATTTTCAAGTGCTAAAGTTACTTCTCCCTCAATTATTCTTAACCGAAGCGAAAAGTAAAAAACCGGCCAAGTTTGTGTCAGCCACGCCGGTAGGATTCCGTTGTCTCAAAAAACTTGACTTGTTGAGTGTTCATAAATATGAAATATATTATCTTCGTTAGGTATATACTTTGATTAACTAATTTACATTTCTAGAATCAATTATAAATAATTACTAACTAATCTAACATACATATAAGTGTATCTGTTGTTTTTCAACCAACATAAGTCTAATATATTAAAAATAATTCTTTTCATTAATTGTCACAGGCCATTATATTTATGTATATGTCGTGCTGAAACCAGATTGTGCAAGTAACTAAACAAACTGTATAACAATTCTCCTGGTGGTAATACAATTTTGGCAACAAGCAAACCCACTGTACTGTCTCTGTACTACACTGTACACCAGGAATGGAGAGACAGACGGAAAGACGCACGAAACGAAACTCTAGAAACACTAAATTTTCTACAGAACCCTAATACAGTGAAATAGCTACGACAAAATTAACGACAATATTTAACTTAGAGGAAAAGTAAGTTGGCTGATAAGTAACTATTGTTTTAAGTCAAATTCAGGAGGTTACAAAATTTGAATAGCTCTTGCGAAATAAAACTTCACTCAGCGGCGCCCCAGGGAAACGGGCAAATTAAGTTAAACTTAATAGCATTGAACAAATTATGATACCTGTCCGAGCCAAGAGTTCAACTGTTCATTTATTACTGGAAGTAACGACTATCGAATTTCTGTAAAATCTAAAATAAATTGTACTTATTTTTACAAGTTTTCATTTAACTTGCAGTGTTTATTAGTATGTTAGTATATTTGTTTGTTACGGGTCAAATCATGCAAGCTTAACCCACTTCCTCTTACACTACGGAGCTGGAATTTACATACTGCTTTAGTTCCGATGACAATGCGTTTTTATGGAAAGCAAGATCTGACATTACGTTCAGGATTGGCTCTAGAGAAGGGAGCTGCGGAACGGTTAACAATACAGATATGAAATTTTGTCTATTTCCACGTATTAATGATCTATAAATTAAAGCTTGCATTTTTAATTTTCTTAATGAACCTTGTTGGAGCTAGTATGAACGTTTTGGATATACCAGTCCAACAGAGAAAATGGGTATGTCGCAGATGACTTATAATATGTTTAGTATACCTACTTATTAGTATTTAATTTGTATTTAATAGTATTTAATTATTAAAATTATTTAATCTCAAAATGTAATTGCAAAATGGACTGTCAATAGACTCTTTGTTTATTGGAGCGGACATATTGGGACTTGCTTTGTTTTATCAAACTACCCATATTAGGTATTTGGACTCACTTTTAAATTAATTGTAGTCGGGAATGACGCTCTGCTGTAAAACGTGTCCGCCATATTGAAATTCCTACATGGGGTCATTACTAAGGGTTTAAACAAAGATAAGTTATTGTTGTTTCTTTTTAATCATATTTTAATTATGTAATTTTAATTGTGTTAATTATTTTTCTGTTGTAACTGTGAGTTGAAAAAGAGTTTCTTGCCGCTTCTTCTACCAAGGCCGTTCACCGTAGGAACTTGTTGAAGCGATGTCGTTGTCTAAATTTCGTATAATGTTTGTGAAAATAAACGGATATCGAAACTTG
>DWJZ01004740.1:0-14946 GCA_018249125.1 Asbolis capucinus
AATTTAAACTATTTTTTTTAATATAATGTTTATAAGTGGCCAGTTCTAAAAACTTTCAGTTTGGCCCTCGTATTGTTAGGTCGCTGGGTCGAGGAGATCCAAAAGTTAGAACAGAAACCCAGGCGTATAACAGTAGGTTGTGATGAGATGATGAGAATGATGTCCTTGGTAGTTTGATGATACGAGTCAAAAGACCATAGGACCATTTGAGATTTGTGGTACAATTTCGCAAGCATATATTTGAAAAAGCCTCAATCATCCGGAAATAGCCGACAAATGAACAGCCTAAGCTATGATAATAATGTTGTACAGTAGTGTCGGTCTCTGTCGGTGTAGTCATGGCGCAGTGCACGCGGTCAAGGCGCGCCCCGGTTCACACACGCCGACAATTGCCGACAGTCGCGTACAATCGCCGACATCGCGACTTGTATTGTGCGCTTTTTATCGACCGCTGCTGATACCATTGTTTGTTTGTTACCTAACTTTAATATTTAAATTATGTTGCTAATTTTTCATTCCATTAAGTAGTTATTATGTACATACGTTAATTATATAAGGGAATTTTGTTATAATGTTCATTCATACTCGTAACACTCCTATGATTTAACTATGGTCAGGGTCTTAGGTATTTCTCTATTAAATTAGAGCTAGGATATAAACACAGTATTTTGGTAATAAAGGGTCATTGCCCTCCACATCATTGGAATCAACAGCGTTCGTCTAGTACAGAAACAGAAGAAGTAAGAGAGGAAGATAGTTGATGTACTCCTGATGAAATATGAAAAGTTAGAACTAAACTGCCCTATAAATATTTACAAGATAAAATCTTGTGTAAATTAGTAGAAAACAAACGAAAATGATAACAAAAAATTGAGAAAAACACGTTATATCAATTCCAGGATAAATTCAAAAACTGGTAATGAAAATGTATTACAAATAATATCTTTATCCAACTAATATTATAAATGCGAAAGTTTAAGGATGGATGAATGGATGTTTTTCTTTTCACGTAAAAAATCCTAAACGGATTTAGTTGCAATATGGCACAGAGATAGATTACAGTCATAATAACGTGCTATTTTTATTAACATACCATGTGCACCGCATTGTTGACCCAAGTATTTTAAAAATTCTATTGACTAGATTTTTAGACCCCAGATCCTCTTAGAGGTTTACAGTTCGAAACTAACTTGCACGCCATCTTTAAAATCACCTTGCGCAAAGATGAACTACATCTGCTCAAATTTTCCAACTGGCACTTAATCTTAATAATAAATATTTAATAGAAGCTTACCAATATCATTAACCGCATGTGTCAGTAGTAGATCGAATAGGTCATTCCTTACGCCGTTTATTTTCAACTACTTTAGTTTTCCATTAAAGATCTGAAAGCCAGGTCGTAAATGACCCACCAATGAATCGAATTTCATCATCATCAGCCATTTTAAATTGATCTACGTTAGTTTGAGCAATAAAATATAACTTTTCAAGTTTGAATGGTCTATGATGCGTTTCTTGACCACCAGTATTAAGATTATGACGAATAAAGTATGGATTATTCATTCATTGAATAGCCAGCGATCGTGGTCTCTATGAAGGTCATAAAATATGGGCATAATGTCCACAATGAGCAAATGCAACCTGATTATGGTCGGGGTATCGAGTTTAGCTTTTAAATTACTATGTGGGTTCTCATATAAGGTCCAGATTTATCCATTACGATCCGATGTTGAATATTAATTGTAACAAAATCTGAGTATGTTATGTTAGTACTACGCTATTAAAATTAAAAAACACAGAAGTTTTGATCATTAAGTGTTTAATTATATTTAATAAACTAGCTGCAAGTCCCGGCTCTATACACATGGATATTTATATTTTAACTACCCAGGGAGCTGACCATGCGTTTGGCTACGCACCTTTCCTCACTTTAAATATAGCCTACTTTAAACATGTAACATTCTAATTATGAAAGAATTTTTGCAATAGTTACAAACATATAAAAATCAGAACCTTTCCTCTTTGTATCAATATCATATGTATGTTAAAAGAAGATTTCGATTTAAATATTTATAAAATAAGACAACAAGACCCTTACTTTTAACATTGACCTTAGATGTTTCTAAATTATAAATACGACATAAAAAACACGTTTGACTTCTATAACTCAAATTTTATCAAGGAATTAGTGAAGGTGTGAATTGCGCTGCGATCGCTATTCAACCATTGTTCGTACTAAGAATAGTATCTTGAGCATTTAAATCCAAACCGAGGACGATTCCTCTCAACTAAAACTGGTTTTCAAAACATTTTAGGACTTGTTGATTAATAACAAAACATTAGAACCGGATGACACCTAATAGCGACGAACATTGAAATCAATAGAAAAAATCGTACTGATAGTAAAGACGTCAGTGATAATCTGAAGATAAATAGTGGCAAACGGGAATTATCAGAGCGTGATCGTTGGAGCCGCGGGCGCATTCACACCGAAGCCCTGTGATAAATCGACGACATTTATCTGTACGCGATTGTATCAAAATATTTTAGTCGATCTTCGGGATAAGTGTCAAGATGGTAATGGAGCGGAGCTAGAGTTGCTCCCTGTGAGACTCCGCGTCTGAATGGAGACACAATCGGGCGTTTGTTACGTCGTGGCCGTTTGAACGATTGTATCGCCGCCCGGAGATAAATTCCGGGTAAATGTAAGCTTTAGGTAGCCTTTTAAAGTGTTTCAGTGAGTATTGACGACAGTGCGGCGAAATCAAATGCTTCTGTTATGTTAGTCAATAAATTTTACTTCAGTAAAAAAATATAACTTGTCACAGTCTAATAAGTCAAATGAATGCGGAAGTTTGTATACATAGGCAGAGGGCATATCGCTAATAATACCCATTAAAAGCAATAAACGCTAAAATAGATATGTCGAGACCCTTTTATTAAAGCTGCTATAAAATCTCGGCTCATTGTAGGTGTTCTAACAGCTCGACGGAATAAAGTTCTTTAAAATTTAAAATTCAATTTGAATTGAATGTGGTTTTCGTTGATGTATTGTGCGAAATATGGATTATGTTTTTTTTATTTGAACAAAAAAGGCTCATTAGGACTCTCGTCCACGGTTTTAAGCTATAATGAAGTAAAGCAAGAGCAAAAGCAAAGACTCGTAATAACAAAAATTATACGTGCAATCCAGTTCTGTACAGCTTCAATTGTAGAGTTGACCTTTTGAATAAGCTATTGTTGAAAGATTTCACAAAGACAAATAATTAACACTATTATATACAAATCAAAAGACAAAACAATTCATTCGTAAATAGAAAGAATTTCTTTTTATTTATCAATTTAGTTTTCTCAAGTCACTTCTTTTATCAAGTCAATAGATTACAAAGGGACATACAGACATTCGTTCAAGTGTTAAATCGTTCCGTTCCTACAATTGAATAAAAGCAACGGTAAATCATTATCTAAATGAATAATTTAGCGGGCCGAGTGTGAGATTTGTACTTTTAATCATATGGATGTAATAACTCCGGTTTTATAGAGAGAGTGGCCAATAGAGGCGAGTGTAGCAGAAAACTAGCATTCTTGGTAACGGACTGCGAAATGTTATGAGCTTAGCGAGATTTCAGTTATGCTAATCATCAATGCCCTAATATTATTATATATTTGACAGGCCGGTTGAACTAGAGGATAGTAAGCCTGACTGCTACACCGGAGGTCGTGGGTTCGATTTCCACCCAGGTCAATCTTTTCTGTGATGAGCAGGAATGGTTTTTCTGTGTGTCTGGGTGTAAAATATCTATATAAGTATCTATTTAAAAAGTACTTATGTATGTTTATCAGTTGTCTAATGACCATTTTACAAGCTAACGCTTAGTTTGGGTTCAGATGAGCGTGTGTGAGTTGTCCAGAGATATTTATTGTTACTTATTATAAATCCCATTTCTGAGAATAGATGGAAAGATGGATAATTTTTTATTATTTTGCGCAAGAACTGCCGAACGGATATGGATAAAATTAGGCACGGGCGCAGATTATATGTAGTTCAGAATAATACATAGGCAAATTATCAACACAGGCAAAGCGGCGAGCAAAGCTCGTAAGATGATAGGTGAACTGGACGCCGTCTGTGTATGTATGGAAAACATTTAGCCGAAAGTATTAGAAAAGAGAAGAGTTTCAAAAGGATTTTTTTACCCAAAACTAATTAAAATAATTATTGATTTTGAATTTTTGTTTTACTGTTTGGCGTTCGTGCATTATATGGTGTTTTTGTGACTGGTATTCACAGAAACTGCTGATCCGATTAAGATGCGATTTTACTGATTTTCTAATTTTATTATCTACTAAGACTGTAAAGAATCCCGGACCCAGGTGTTCCGATGCAAAGCGAGGGCAGTCACTTTAATATTTATGTAACTGAATGCTGTCTGTACATGGAAGATACTAGGAAGAGAGGAAGTACCTGGGAGGATTTAGTAAAGAACAGAATTCAAAATCGTGTTGTTCATGTCTCATATACGGAATGCTAGTACAGGTAAGAATGCACCGTGTAATCTTGATACACGTACGTGAATTGTTCATAGCCTGATGGTTTATTTCACGATAATGTATGTCGGTAGTTATCGTTAAATTAAATTCGTTATACTGCGTCGAAGTTCGCTGGCATAAAAATTTCCGATGCTTGGGTAGGCCGCTAACCCCACCACCAATCCCCATTAGAGCAGTTTAAAGTGTATTTTTGTCCTCATGAGGAGAGATGCTGACTAGTGAGCCATCAATGGAAAGAAGCCCTGTAACGCTAAGCTCAGTTCTATAGCCGAGGCCTCAGTGCAGGGTCATGAGGTCAAGTGCGAGACGCATACCAATTACTTTATAGTATTGTCGTATTTCTAGCGACGGTGAAATTCATACAGCAATTGTACGCACCTTGCGGGATGGAAATTAAATTATGAATTCGACACTATGTTTATGGGAAATATTTATGATTAATTGTTTTTTTGTTAATGGGATTCTATGGGAATTAAACTTAATATGTTGCGAATAAAGTTACTAATAATAATAGTAATTCGCCGTTTTTTCTCCTCAAAATAGCACCTTTTGCACGTTTACGTTCATAAGTGTATTTTTAATACCCAAGTGAATAAATGAATTTTGACTTTAGACTTTTTTTTACTTATGTGTTACGCCAAATCATAATCTATGTCTGTGCCAAATTCAATGCCGATCGATTTAGTAGTTTTTACGGGAAGGAGTAACAAACATCCATCCATCCTCGTAAACTTTCGCATTTATAACATTAGTAGGATATTATTCATACATATAACACTTACTTGGTATACGGGTTTTGGCGATTATTTTTGATTCGAATATTGGTCCTAGTCTCATACTCCCATGCAGATTTCAGCGACATCTGAGAATTTCGAGTTTAAGTTACCTTAATAAAGTTTATTTTAATATAAAATTTTAATTTACACATTTTGTAGGTTTTACAAGATGATTTTATTTGACTTGCAGTGTATAATTTGTATATTTTTCCTTTGTTACGGGTCAAATCTTGCAAGTTCAATTAGACCCACTTCCTCTTACACTCCGGAGCGGAAATTTTGCATAAAGTTTTCAAACTGATGACAATACATTTTATGGCAAGCATGACCTGATACTACCTTCAGAATTGGCTCTAGACAAGGGAACTCCTCGACAGGTAACAATACAGTTATGAAATTTTGTTTTTTTCCTTGTATTATTGATCTATAATCAAAGCTTGTGTTTTTAAATGACATGCCGATTGGTCTAGTGGTTAGTCAACCTGACTGCTCCACCGAAGGTCGTGGGTTCGATTCCCACACATGTCACACTTTTATGTGACGAGCAGGAATGTTTGTTCTGTATATCTGGGTGTATAAGTATGTATTTAACAATACATATATGTGTATTTATCAGTTGTCTGATCACCATAGTACAAGCTGACGTTTAGTTTGGGATCAGATGGCCGTATATGAGTCCAAAGATACTTAAATATTTATAATAAACCTTGTGATTTAAGTAACTTCCATTACACTACGCACAGGATTCAGATCAACATGAGGTAGGACAGAGTATTTATTTATAGAATAAAAAAAACACATATGGTGTCTTACATTGCACCTCCCTTTCTAACCAGCGTCAGACCGAAAAACTTTCACTTCATTTTTAATTTTCGAATACACAGTTATTTTCTCAGGTAATGCTCAAATATCACCTATCTTAGAATTTGGTAAGATTCTAATCCCGTAATTTTAAAACATGCCCCAGGTATCTAAAACACCGTAACTGTACATTATTGTTAAATAAAATCTCACACCATTCAACAGATGGGTTAAACAAAAGGTAATCTCCGAACAATTTGTCACCGAACTTGATTCTGACAAAGATTAAAACAGTAGGGTGTCGTTTGCTTTATCCTTTCGGATTAGAACCCCGGATTCCGTTTTGTTGTGGTTGAAGTTAACTGTCGCATAATAGACATGATTAGTATTTCTTTGGAAGTGCAAACGATATTGGTGGTTTTGAATAAATAATATTTTAATACACGTGCTGTTTGGGAGAAACACGATTCAGTACAAAGTTTGGGTATTTTTTTTTATGAATTATACCGCGAATAATTTGTTATGTACGTATGTATGTCATATTTTGCTATTTTAGTTGTTAAAATTAAGATTATTTATAATACAATCAATCGCGGCTTTTCCCGCACCATATGTTACTAAACAAGGGTTATTCAAATATTTAAAAACATAAGATTTAATTATAGAGTCGTAATATGAAGAACCACATAAAATTTCATAACTCTATTGCTAACCATTGAAGAGTTCCCTTGACTAGAGCCAATCCTGAACGTAGTCACAGTCAAAAGTCAAAAATCATTTATTTCATGTAGGTATTTTCAATACATTATGAAATTAATTTTTTTGGAGTCTAGTGTCAGGTCATGTTTATCATAAAAATGCATTGTCATCAGAACGAAATATTTATGCAAAATTTTTGCTTCATAGTGTAAGAGGAAGTGGAAGTGCAAAACTTAAGCCGAATAAACCAACAAACGAAACAAAAGCTTATAAAAATAGCCTATCTTATTCCACACTACAATCCCTTACAAAGTTTCGTATTTAACAAGAGCCCTCGCGGGGCTTTTCCCTCGTTGTATGTTATTGAAAAGTAACCTGTGCTATTCCAAACTAAAATCTATTTCTGTGCCAAATTTCATTCAGATTCATTTAATATTTTTTCGTGAAGGAGTAACTAACATCCATCTATCCATCCTCACAAACTTTCACATTTACAATATTACTAACATTTATTTATTTATTTTAAGAATTGCCGACGAAAATAATATTTCACACTTATTTAGTATATTATACATAAGATTATAATGAGTGCCTTCTCAATTATAGGCAACCACAACTCAATATGTTGTACCAAGACCTACGTACCTATTAAAATGAAAATATATTAACGGAAATTGGGTCTTCATCCCAGAACATTGCAGGTTTAATAAATAGTTAACAATTGTTATTTTGAATTTATAAACTGTAACATATGAGATGTCAATATCACCTTGAGACCTGGACAGAAATTTTGATTGTAAGAATCCTATGACAAATCCTAAACCTCTGCTCATATCAAAAGTAACGTAAGTATATTTAATATACATATATAAGACAAGATTTCCTACGCATACGTAATAGACAATGCCAAAACAACTCCGTTACTGACCATTTATATTACGGATGGACGGTTATAGAGTATTGGCAACATTTTTAACCACAGGTCATCGAACTGTCCATTCAAAACGGATATTTAAATTTTCGACCCTATGACCCTCGTAATAAGGATCATTAAACTCGGCAAAATAGTCATTAATCAAAATGCGTAATTGTCATAAATCGTGGCGAGCTCCCTAAGTACCGAGGATCGGATTATCAGCCCCTAAACGTCGTACAGACAGACGATATCTCATCCGGAACAAGTTAATTCGAATTTCTCTAGGGTTCTTTGGGAATATGATACGATTTGGTAGGACTTTCAACTTCAATTTATTTCAACATCAATCTTGCATCTCATTAGTTGTAGAGTTAAACCAACGTCACTTTGACGTTGTCACAACGTCAAGTAATGTAAAGTTTGGAATTATTCCGATTGTTATATTATTTATGTAATTTATATTTAAGTATCAAAATTACAAGGAAAGTGCTTTTATAAGGAATGCTTTTAAGAAAAAAATACCACATCCTTTGTAAATAAAACTACCTATACCAAAATGCATAAAATTTATCGATATGTACAAAGTTTTCCTCTTTCTCTGCTTCCTCTGTCATTCTCCTTCCTATACTTCTTCTGTCACTCTGACACCTTCCCGCGGTACTTTTCTTCTTTCTTTGCCTTCCCCTCGGGGAACTTCACGTCTTTCTTTGTTTTCTTCTCGCGGCAATTCACTTCTTTCTTTGTTTTCCTCTCGCGGTACTTCACTTCTTTCTTTGTGTTCCTCTCGCGGTACTTCACTTCTTTCTTTGTGTTCCTCTCACGGTACTTCTCTTCTTTCTTTGTCTTCCTCTCGCTGTCCCCTTCGCTGTTCTTCTCTTTTTTCTTTATCTTCCCTTCAATTCACTTTTCTTCTTTTTTTTTATCTTTCCTTCGCTATCACTTCTTCATCAGCAATGCTTTAGTTATACCTGCCTGATATTCCAATCTTATACGTCATTTTGCAACTGATTCGTCTTCTCATTTTCTTGTTTATATTTAAAAAAACGAATCAAACTAGAGCCAAACTAACAGGTTATTTATGACTAATTCCTTTTGAGAATTCTGCAATTTTTCTATAGGATATTAATCTGATTATGTCATGTCTATTTCTGTTATGGACTGGTTATAGCTACGAGACGTGAGGAGGGTTATAAAACAATAAGCCCGACGAGGCATTATGTTTAGGCTTAAGCCAGATAAAGTTAAATTTGTTTGCTTAAATTTAAATATAACTTTTTGACATCATCGAACGTGTTTGGATTAATGGTTGGTTTTTTAGCAGTGACATATTTAATAGTTATATTGTTGTTATCGTTAATAATATTATGGAAACAATTTTGTTGAAACTTGGTACACAGGTAGAATAAGAGAAAACATGTAGAACTTTTTTTTATTATAATTAGAATAAAGACAAAGAAGATGAATAAATGAGGGTGGTGGAAGAGGGGGAGGAAGAGGAGTTAGAAGAGGGGGGGAAGACGGGTTCAAAGAGGGGTGGAAGGGAAGGGGAGGTTTGCCACACGGAGTCACGGAGGGAGAAGGAGTCAAAAAGGTTTTAAATTAGACTGTCTTTTATGTTTCCTCTAAATTGCAAACTAGACGTATTGATTTCATGATTTATTTTTATTGGAAAGCTGGTGTTCTAATTTTATGTCCATGGGCTTACCACCACTTACCATCAGATCACTCTTCTGCTCGTTCGTCAGATTCAGGTATAAAAAAGGAAAAAATAATAACAAAATGTTCACATGGTTGATGAGTTGATGCGTAGCAACGCACGCTGCGTACAGCCAGTTACCTATATAAATAACAGCAGTTAGTCATGCAACAGTAGGTATGTATACTTAGGTTAAGCAATATTCTGTATCTTATATTGGTGATCGTTAAATAATTGAATAAGTAAGCTTTGGAGCAGCGTGGTGGAGTATGCTCTATACCACCTCAGAATTAGGAGAAATCCGTGCTCAGTAGTGGCCCATTACTGGATTGAAAGCACATGAAATAAAATATTTCGTTTTATATCCGAAATCGTTTCAGCTCGTACGTGGAATTGTAGTTAAAAATTATATGATATAGAAATTATTTTATACATACTAAATAAAAATATTGTATCTATTCAATAAATATGCCTCGAATATTTTTGTTATCTTCATTCTTTTGCTAAACTACCCATGCAGGTAGATCAAATTTCATCAAAGACTATAATCATAAATACTCGTAATTTTACTGTACGTGTGTATGTCACTGAACTCCTTCTAAACAACTAGACCGACTGGAACGATTTTTTTGTATGCGTTTGGGTGGCGCTCTAGATGGTTTTGTTCGCCAATTAGCCCAACAGATGGCGCTGTAGTTGGTATCTAGGTTACTTATCGGTTACTGCAACTAAACGACCAATTTGGTTAATTTTGGTTTTGAAATATTTGTGAAACTTCACGGGAAATTTGAACGGTAAAAAAATAAAAAATAGTCTTGCGGTACGAAGCTCAGCCGGGTCAGCTTATATATACATATACACCTATAAGAATGAAAATATATGTTGATTTTTTTTATTTAAGAAAATATGAAAGATTTTAATTTTAACACAAAAGGGCCCTTGTTGGTAGAAAGTAAGCGAAACTAGGGGTCTTGTTCGATACCGTCCAAGGTACTTTACAGATACATGCTTTATCTCGGGTCATCTGTGGTATCCCCATCACCCTTGATATAGGATATTCAATTGCAGTGTTATATGTATTTATGTAAGCTTTTTTTCTGTTTAGTATTGCCTTCAGTTCCCTCCGTAATAGATAAAAGCCCACGACGGCATTCCTTAAATTCGTATATATTTTATGATTTTAAGCTCGAATCATCGTGGACTATGTACATTATGCTAACTTATGGGTACTCACGATATATGTTTTAATTCCGATAGTTCTGTCCAGTCGCATGGATCATGATCCCGGCTGTATTCAAGTTTAATCAAAAAACAGACATCGTGAGTACCCGTAACACCACTTATTTGCCCTAAATATTAAATTTACCTTAAAATAGAATTCGTTAAAACCGCAGTCAAACAGGATCAGCTTCTGAGATTAGCATGCACAGACAGTCAATTACACACTTATTTGTGTATGATATGTATGTATGATCATGAATATGATATTTTATTAAATCTATCATGTAATAAAAATAATAATTATTGCATTGTAATTAATACAATTTCAATAATAATAATTGCATTATAATTAATACAATTACAATGCAATAATTATTACTTTAGTAAAACAACAATTATATCTGAACTAAATTATGTACATATAAAGAACCCAAATATAAAATCGTCGCGCCACTTAACAAAAAAGTTAAACCAATAAATATCGAAGGCCCGTTACTATACCTGGTAGTACTATCTTATAACGACGTATTTAGGTATACACCATAATAAATATACCGACGGACATTGTACACTAATAAATTTATTGTAAAATTAAGACATATGAAGGAGATCTAATCTCTCCGAGAAGATTTACGTTTTAAATAGATTTATTTTGTATAAAAAACGGTTTAGAATGTCGCCTCTACGGTGAGACTCGAAAAGTGAGTCACTTATTCATTTTTTAATGTTGCTCAGATACCATTAGATAGGACAATTTGTTATGCGATTAATTTATTAATGTTATATCGTTGCATATGTTCGTCGTTAGATATAATTCATGGATCTTCTTATCGGTTTTATTGAAATTAGATGAAGTTTAACGTGCGTTTGTATCGCTAATAGCTTGGTTTGTGTCGTTCGTAATTGCGACCCATAACTGTCCCACTGCTGGGCGTAGGTTGTGTGTGTGTGTCCTCTAACAGTGTGAGGGATATAGGCCATAGGTTATCACACTGGCAAAGAGTATTGGTAGACCTCACACATCTTCGAGAAAGTAATGGATAACGCACAGTACAAGTTTTCTTACGATTTTTTCATTCAAAAGTCATGATTAACTTCTAAAACATACATCACTTTTTGAAAATTGGAGGTGCGAAATTGAACCCGGGACTTCCCGTTCCAGAGACTACTAGGCTGTCACGTCGGTCGTAAGTGATCGGCAAAGTTAAGCAACGATATGATCGGTAAGTGGAATTGTGGCAAAAATTCTTAAGCTTCAAGCTTTAATTGTTACTGTCCTGGTTGTTTTACTTTGCAGTCGCTAAGCTTTGTCGGAGGCCTATCGTTTTTACAACATTATACAGCAATCGTTGAACCACGTCGGAGGTGCTCTGGTGTTGTAAAGACATTCGATATCTGAGTTGGCCACTAACCTCTCAATCAATATGTGTTGGATCAGCGTGGTGGAATGTTCTTCAGGTGCCTTATTTACAAAAGACCCATTCTCAATTATTAATCAATATCTAGTCTATATTGCCCTCGCTTCGATTCGGAAGAAGAGTCCAATGGTTTCAGAGTTGTCATACTAGTTTTAACCTGTTATCATGTGGGCACTAAGCCAATTCCTGGGATAAAAAATATCCTTTAACCATTCTCGGGTTATAAACTACGACTATGCCAAGTTTCATCTAAATCTGTCCAGTGGTTTTTGCGTGAAGTTCGAACAGACGGACGGACAGAAAATAAATCCAAAAAATTTGTTTTGTTCTCTTTATCGATAACGAAGCCTTTCTGCATCAAAATTTTCAAAAAATACTCAATGTAAGAATTGACCCCGTTAAAATTTTATTATTAATACATACATATATAAATTCGAATAAGATGTGACGGAAATTACCTATAAAAAAATAAACATTAAAATGAGAGAAAGCGTTCAAACAGTTAAAGTTAAATTTTACAGTTAACGACAGACTGTTATCTGTTTTCTAATTACCCTAACTTGTGCAAAAAATCACTTTAACTTGCAAAAAGTATAGCAAAAGTGCCGACAAAGATTCGTAGAAAAGAAATTTTGCGTAACTAAAAATAAAAAAGTTGCCTACCAATGCCATTTTTTTATTTTTTTGTCATAGGTACAAGGGTTGCCCCTTAACGATCCTGTGACGTCATGTTTTTTGTCTCGTTGGGTCCCGATGTATACCGTTGTGTACTGTTATTATGAAAATAGAAATTAGGGTCAATAAAATTAATGATGATTGAAAAAGTTCTGTTTTTTACAAGCTTTTATTTAAATTGCAATGTATGTTTGTATATTTGTTTATTACTTGCAAACTTAGACCAACTTTTAAACTACGGAGCAGAAATTTTGCATAAAGCTTTCATCCTGATCATAATGCATGTTTATGACAGGCATGACCTGATACCACGTTCAGGATTGGCTCCAGACAAGGGAACTCCTCAACGGTTAACAATACAGTTATGAAATTTTGTGTATTTCTTTATATTATGGATCTATATTCAAAGTTTGTATTTTTAAATATTTTTAATAAATCTTGTTTATTTTGACTAAATTGCAAACATTGTTAAGTATTGCAGTATATTTCGGTACATTTTAGTCACATGTGGCTTAAACATCGATGGCCCAGTACTGAGCACAGGTCTTTCATACTGAGGAGGCCTAGGCATACTTCACCAAGCTGCTGCAATGCGTTTTGGTGGAGTTACGTCATATAAAGCTTACTTTAACAAGATTTATGGGCGGAGTTAGGCCAACTCAATAGTAGGGGTTAATGTCGAACCCAATACTCCACTGCTCGAATTGGTACAAGAGTTCGACGCCAACTCAAATATCAAAAGTTTTTATACCGCCATCGGTAAGTATCGGTATCGACCTTCAAAATGACATAACGATAACAACCAGCACCGATGCATTTACGTGCCCTGTGAAGCACGGAAGCGCTCATGAAATTTTGACCACTAGTGGTCACCCATCCTCCTACTGACCACGCCCGCTGTTGCTTAACTTCTTCGATCGCTTACAATGGAAACAAACCACCGGGTTATGGACACACGTGTCTACTCCGCGCCGAGCGCTCAGTGCGTCAGTTAATTACAGGTTACGCTATCGTAATAATAGCATCGTTTATCGTTGTTCCTTTCATATAAGTAAGTTACTTACTTCCTTTGTCCTACTAATATCCTACTAATTTAGACCTCTTGGTCTAGTGGTTACTAAACGTGACTACAGAGGCAGGGGTCGTGGGTTCGATTCCCACCCGAACAAACTTTTCTGTGATGAGCAGGAATGTTTGTTCTGTGTCTGGGTGTCAAAAAATATCTATATAAATATGTATTTAAATTTATATGTTTGTTTATCTCTTGTCTGATCACCGTAGTACAAGCTGACGATTAGTTTGGGGTCAGATGGGGTCTTTGTTTGGGTCAGATGGGTCTTTGTTTGGGTCAGATGACCGTGTGCGAGTTGTCCCAAGATATTTATTTTTTTACACCCAGACACATAAAACCAACATTCCTGCTCATCACAGAAATGTTTGACCTGGATGGAAATCGAACCCATGACCTCTCGCTCCGGCTCACTAACCACTAGACCAACGAGCCTGGGAAATAAAACATAATACTGCTAATAAGCCTACAAATTTTCATAAAGTCCAGTATTATTCTAAATTACCTGTAATAATTATTACGATCTGTTTAAAGTTATAACAGGACAAGTTATAAGATAAAATTATATTGATTTATCTGCAGAAAATCAAGTATTTTATACCAAAGCATACATATTATCTTACTGGTACGTGACTGGAACTGCTAATGCATAATTAACATACAAACATACATACGTACATATAAACTTAGAATCATTAATAACATATGATAGTAAGCATTTATCAAAAGGATATATACATATATATTTATTTAACCTTTCCGCCAATCAGCACTGGAACAGCGTTGTATGGTCTAGGCCTCCTAGGCCACGAGGGACCCGGGCTCCATGCTACTATACTATACGACTACCTATAGGTTAAAGCCGAATTCTTTTATCATACGTTTTACTTTTGGCTGCGGTTTCGTCCACGTGGTAGATATATTGATTAAAAATCTATGTTATTCCAGAATAGAATTGCCAAATTTCATTCGGATTTGTTTAGTACTCCTTGCGTGAAGGAGAAACAAATATCCATCTCTCTATATATCCATCCATCCTCACAGAATTCGCATTTATAATATTAGCAGAGAAAATACAAATGTACATTTATTAATGTAAATATATAATACTTGGCAGGAAGAAA
>DWJZ01004741.1:0-14944 GCA_018249125.1 Asbolis capucinus
AATAAAGGTAGCAAACTAAATAAACCCGTAACAAAAGATGTTGATAATAAAGATAGCAAACCAAATAAACCCGTAACAAAAGATGTTGATAATAAAGATAGCAAACCAAATAAACCCATAAAATCAGAGGAAAATAAAGAAAATAAACAAGATATTAAGCAAAAAACTCCCGCAAAGAAAGTTGACACTGAGGGTAGTAAGAAATCCGAATCTGAAACAAATGACGAAACTGACGACGGCAAATGGGATTCTACGAACCTGCAGAATTATATGCCTATGATAAAGCTTATTTATGATAGAAAAAAGACACAAAAAAAGGTTGCGGAGAAAAAAGAAAAACCGGTCACGATTCCGAAGATTGAAGATCTTCCACAAATAAAACGAGTCGAAAAAATTGAAACAAACGAAGATAATGAAGAAGAACAACACGAAATAGATAGTATAGCTGAATGTGGTCAAAAGATATCATTGAAACATCCCAAATGTATCCAGGGGAATGCTTTAGTGCCATTTAACGTGCCTCATGACTTACAATCTAGTCACAAACCTCTTATTTATGAAGTAGAACATGAATTGACTCCACTTGGAAAAAATTTAACGACATCAGTTACTCCAACAAGTCAGAAGAATACCTTGACTGCGTCATCAAGAACCAAACTACAACTTATGGTATGTAATTTTTACCTAATGAATGCGAAAGTAGTTCTGTCTGTATATTTTTTACGTTCTAAGAGAGGAAGGGGGAGCGACGAAGGGAGAGTGAGAAAAAGGAAGGACTGACCAACTCGGATGTAGTCGCGAGAAAAAAAACCCAGTAAATTATATTTTCTCTTCTAATAGCTACGAGTAAGAGTCTTGGATCACCACCACAGATTTGTGGAAAGATTAGTGGCCAACACGTGACGCTAAGTACCTTTTCGACACATTGATGGCCAACTGCTGACGGTCGATTGTCCTTTCAGCAAACAATTTCAGAGTTAATCAAGTTAAGAGTTCGTTCGGTCGGTTCACCTGGAATTTGGTATTCACATTTGTATTAGCTGGGCTTCCATAGAACACAAAGTCTATATGATCGGAATAAAGTTGACATTTCGATAACGAACGACTTTTGGATTCAACAACAAAATCACTCCGATACGACTTGTGAAACGAGAATCGACCGGCTGACTATTGAGGAGTTAATGCAAATCCAAATATCGGAATTTTCAATGCCGCTCCGACTCGGCTCAACGATTGCTATCTATCGATATCCTAGCGCATCCGTTTTTATTGAATTTTTTGATCACTCGATCGATACCAGTTATGAACGCTGCAATACGTGACAGCCACTACAGTTTTCTATTATTTCGAAATATTCTTCGTTCTAAAAGTAGATTATATTTTCGTGCAATTTTATAAATGGGAAAGTTTGTGAGGACGAATGGATGTTTTTTATCTTTCAAGCCAAAAAAACCGAACGGATCTGAATGAAATTCAGACACAGAGACAGATTATAGTCTGGAATAACTTATGGGTTACTTTATATCCATGTACCAATGTGTTACGGCTGAAGCCGCGGGCGAAAAGTAATAGAATATATAAGGAACAATTCAAACTTTTTTTAGGACGGGCCTTTACCTGGATTTATAAAATACCAACTGTCAAATAAAAAATTCATTGAAAAGGATTGGACACAGCTTCCTTCTACCAAAATAGTTAGAAAAGTAAGTATTCAATAATTAAAAATGATGACTTCGTTATAAGCACAAGCGATCGAAAATGTTAACCAACAGCGGGCGCGGTCGGTAGGAGGTTGGGTAAATTTCATGAACGTGCCCGTGCTTCGGAGGGCGTCTCAAGCTTTCGGTCTCGGTTGTTATCATTAGATTTCAATCGTTACGCCATGTCGGAGGCGTTCGGGCTTCGAGTTGTCAAATGATAAACATACATATATGTTTTTTAAATACATATATAGATATTTTTACACCCAAAAAATATCACAGGAAAGTTTGACCAGGGTGGAAATCGAACCCACGGCCTTCGGTGTAGCAGTCAGGTTCACTCGCCAAAAATCGGCCTATCGAAATATGTAAGTATGTTAATCAGATGTCTGCCGACCATAGTACAAGCTAATGCTTAATTTGGGATCAACGTGTGGTTTATTTATATACATATTTTGTAGTGCAATGGTTAAACACAATTTACTCTTACCTGTAGTTTTAAGTTGTATATCTGTTTATTAATTTAAATTCCCTTCAATAAACGTTCTTTTTTTCTTTCTAATAGATGAATGTCTACAAGATGATTCCGGCATATCCTCAGTTTGATTGGTTTGCCAAGCACAAAGATCGTACACTTTCATACAATACCGGCGAGATGCTAGCTATGGTGGAGAACAATGGATGCGGACGATGGTTTTATAAAAACGGATGCGTTGCTTTAGAATATTACAAATTAAAAGGTAAATATAAAATACAAGCGTTACTGATTGGAAAAGTTAGGCTACATTGGGCACAGTCGGTAGGAGGATAGGTGACCGTTAGTGGAATACTTTTCATGAGCGCTACCGTGCTTTAAAAGGCACGTACAAGTCGTCGGTCTTTGTTGTTATCGTTATCAATCGTTAAGAGGCCTTCGAGCGGTATAAAAACTTTTGTTGAGCACTAACCCCTTCACCAATCCGAATTGGAACAGCATGATGGAGGTTGTAGGCCTCAGTATGACGAGAAACCCGTGCTCAGTAGACCATCGGTTGAAGCCAATTAATTCAAAATAGTGACAATTGTTAATGATGATATACAGAATATTAACTTATTTCATTTTGACGTTATAACGGTATTTAATATTTATCTAATTACAGATACGAACAATGGTCTTAGGTTTGTTGTGTTTGATAATAATGAAACTGAAGGAAACAAAAATAAAACAAGCAAGATATTGGCACGTTTTGATCATTCAGGAAACGGAATAGTGTATGATTCTCTTGGTAATACCAGGTATCTAGTATAAAAACTAATAAATTATACTGAATGCGTAATTTTTATTCCATCTTTAAATAAATATCTTTGGATAACACACACAGCCATCCAACCCCAAACTAAGCGTTAGCTTGTACTATGGTGATCAGACAACTGATAAACATACAAATATTTACACCCAGACACAGAATGAACATTCCTCCTCATCACAGAAATGTTTGACCTGGGTGGGAATCAAACTCACGACCTTCGGTCGACTACGACAGTCAGGTTTACTAACCACAAGAGCAACTGACCTATCAGATTGCATCTGATTTTAAACTAGTATTACCCAATTGCTTTCGGTTTCTTCAGCTCTGCTTCCCTTGTTTCTTTCTCTTCCTATATTACTTCCTTCGTTCATTGTTTGGTGGCTGATTAAGGAGGGCGATAGCCAGCCAGACGCGCAAAGCCCTACTGCCGTGCAGCTGACATTTCTACACCTATCACGACTGGGAGGGAGGGCAACATGGGATTAGGGTTTGTATCCTGAGCCGGCACTTAAAGCACAATACGGCACTTAAATCTTTATTGCATCTTATAAAAAATATTAGATATTGGAGCTGAATTTAATGTTAAGGCATTCTCTAAAAGTCCATCTTTCGGTAGTCGTAGTTACAGAATTTCAATATTAATAATCCTCTTTATGATTCCGTTCTGCAGATTGAAATACAATCAATCAGAAGGCTTAGTAATCGACAAGAAATTGGGACCAGCGGGCAGGTGGAAATGGCATACCCTGAACGATCCTCCAGTTTTGCAAAACCTTTACTTCGAGACCAAGGAAGAATGTGATCAATGTCTCCAGGATGTAGTAACAAAAAGTAATTACCTTGACTCAGATTATATCAGAAAAATAGACGACGAATACATGCTTTCTATAGAATTCGAGAATTTCGTGAAAGATAGAGCTTCGAAGATGGTGCAGAATTACAAGCCGTTTGAGATAAGAATAAAAACGGTTAAAATAAATAATAATTTTTCAGTAAGAATTAGGAATCAGGAACATATTTATATATTGTTTAGGAGCAATCAAGTATCTTTGAAAGCGAATGCGGGCATGTTGTTGAAGAGTACTGAGATAGTTGATACTGTACTATCTGATATTGAAGATGTGGCGACACCTTTCGATCGACCGATTTTTAAACCCAGAAAAGCCATTAATAATTAAGGTGCCGTTTTGAATACCGCTCTAGACGACATCAGTGAAGGATCGACAAATGCCATCTGTTAACATTTTGCACCACTAACATTGAGAGGAGGTCAACGGTACAGAGCGTTGACAGTACCAGAGCTAATGTTGCAAATGTTCAACGCGAAGAAGAAGAACATGATCATCATTTATGGGGATCCTTGGCCAAAAACCTGGCAGAAGATACACCTCATGGTTAAAATACCTGAGAATTTGGTTCAAGGTGAGCACAAAGTTCCTCTTCCACGCAGCAACATCTAAAATAAAGATAGCCTTGAAAGCCAATCTCCGGCAGGAAACGGCACTATATGAAGAAGTGAATAGCACTGCTACAAGCGAAGGATAACGATAACATTTGCTATGACCGAGAAAATATATGTATATATATTGCTATATAGTGACTGTTACACATGTACATATATGTTATTGCTTATTGTTATATAAGTTAATGCTTGACTACAATCCCACCTGATGATAAGTGGTAACGTAGTCTTAGATGGTGAAGCGCATTAACTTAGAAGAAACCTACTCAGTCTTGTCTTGAAGATACCTACGTTACACCGACACTGTCAACTTATTCCAATCCTTCGCGGTACGCCATACAAAGAACGAGGAGAAGCGTGTCGTCGGTACTGAAAGGATAACTACCGTGTAAGGATGGATACCCGGGGTGCGTCGTGTCGTACGATTTAGTCGTGTAATTCCTGCGCACATTTTCCAAAATGAACCCTGTAGAATACTAAGGGCTCAACTCTGCGCCTGTGCTCACTTCTTATAATGTAATAGTTTTAATTATAACTGTATTATATATGTATGTGATAGTTTGAATTATTCAATTAATTATTTATTATTGTTCATCGGTTCCCTATGCATTGTATATAATCGTATATATATATATTTTTTTCATGCATGTTTTGGCGTGAAAACAAGGGATCTGTTTGAATCCCGCTGGACAAATAAAATTATTTGATAGATAAATATTTGGACGACGAAAATTAAAAAGGGCGTATCTCTTTAGAATAGCTCGTAACAATTTTGCCCTTATACGAAAAACAATGGTGCAAGCAAAAGTGTGTAAACAAGTGTGTTGCTCTAAATAGATACGCCTTTTTTCTTTTCCATCAGCGATTTCCGTTGTTCTTGGGTCTTACGTATTACCCATGTATCCGCGACGTATCATCATTGTATGTTAGTATGTTAGTCATCAACTCCACATGAAAAAACACGTCGATCCGTCGCTCCGTTTTACGTGAAAGACGGACGGACACACTTTCACTTCCTATATTATTTATTTATTAACATATTCCTTAATATTAATAATAAATGCGAAAACTTGTGACAATAGATAGTTGTTTCTTACTCCGTCACGCAAAAAGTACTGGACGGATCAGAATGAAATCCGGAATAACAATTATGTTTGAGCATACCACGCGGGTGAAGCCGCGGTCGGACTCTAGTTTATAATATTATGTATGGTTTATTGTATGGAACCGTCGTGCAATTGATGGACTAATGTCCAGAACATTGTAAATAAAGTAAAATATTTAGATAATATAAATATAATAAAAATGTAATATAAATACAATCCTGTTTAATTAAATCGATTCATACAAGTCATATCAGCTAATACAGTTGGTTGGTCATCATACCTCTGATCTACTGAGGAGTAGCCGGTCCTTGTGGAATTTTTGAAGCTGCCCAAAACCTATAAAGCCATGAGCAAAGGAGTAAGGCTGCTAGCCTGGGTGTTGTACAGGATATACTTTGGAGAGTACCGAACGAGCCGACGCACGGCGGGTATTAAACCGTTGTAAACATCCCGCCAGTATGAATGTAGCGCTTCGCCTTGTATCTTATCACCGCTAGCTAGGGGCCAGAATATGTTGACCGCGTCGGTGTTCCCGTTCGATTACAACGCAAATATCTTCAAGTTAGGAGAATAGATTTTACTCAGTGCGCTTTACCATCTAAGATTTCATCGCCATTTACCATCAGATGGGATTGTAGTCAAGTGCTAAATTATAACGTAAAAAAGCCTTCCGATGAGGCTTAGCGATGGAAAAAGCAGTTATCAACGCGACGTCATAAGCACTCAATTTGTTTATTAGCACTCGCAGTGCAATTCCGCACTGCGCTATTGCTTAGCTTACAGCATGGCCTCCCTAAAAGATCTCTTCATAAATGTGGAGTCCTAGAGCATACTCCACGGTGCTCCGTAGCGGATTGGTGGAGGACGGTGTTGCTTTAATCAGTATTAAGATCAATTCAATTTTCCCTCATTGGTTCAGTCGTCATCATCTCAACCCATAGCGGCCCATTATTGAGCACGGGTGTCTTCTCTTAATGAGTAGGTTAAAGCCATAGTACCACGCTGGCCAAGTGCGAATTGACAGACTTCACACACCTTTGAGTTTTGCAAACTCTCCGGCATGCAGTTTCCGCACCATGTTTTCCTTCACCGTAATAGCGAGTGCAATTTAAATGCGTAAAATGCACATAACTCCCAAAAAGTCAGAAGTGCGCGCCCTGGGATTCGAACCAGGACCCCCCGAGTAGGAGACTGAATTCTTAACCAGTTGGGTATCACCGCCTATTTTCAATAAAAACAAGTTTAACATATCCTTTTATATTACCCAATTCTCGGAAGTTTTTAACCCACATAAGGTGTTTACCGACCTCTCGGAAAAATAAATTATTAATGAACCTTTCTATTTATGCTATATGGAATATATGGTTTGAATATAAATATATAAATAATATATTGGCTTCAACCCGGCGGTTATCCACGACTCCTTACAGATATCATGTTGTAGTCAATCGTAACTAGGGTTGTCAATCGTTCTATATTATATAGTATTGTACTGTATTTCGGGAATCCATACTACTCCATACATACTGTTCAAGAAATAAATAGCACGCGAAAATACTATATTTCAGTACAACATATAAATTTGTATACTTTGCAACACTTTTTATTAGTTTATCGATTAAACATCCCACAATTTTTTAATGTGCCTTTCGTTTGACTGGCGTAATGTGCGTGTACGTGAAACAAGAAAAAAATGGGTTTTTAAAAATCTAATTAGTAAATATGCAACTATTTTTTATTCTGTCCATAAAATGCTATATTTTTTGAAGCGTACTATATTTTTTATACTCTTTTTAAAAAAAATACTTTATTCGAACAAAAAAAAGTTGGCAACCCTAATCGTAACGTACAAATATATGTATATACAAATTTTTAATTAAGATGAAATTTTAAATACTGATTTTTGTTTTCCCTCGTGTTTATTGTCACCTGCCTCATATTCTCACCATCACCCTGGGATTACTGGTGAGAATGCAATAGGAAATATAAAATAAACACTGGTCTCTCATATTAGGGCCTCTCAGACGAGGCCTAGGGCATACGCACCACTGCCATAGAACACCACACTACTCCTAGAACACACCATACAAATCCGTGGAGGGTACTGCCAAACCAAGTTTTTTTCAATTTACCATGAATAACTTAGTGTCCATCCCACCTGATGGGAAGTGGCGATGAAGTCTAAGCTCTTGTACTACCCGAAGGCCTCCAACATGGTGAAACGTTTGCCATCTGACTATCACAACCGGGACCTATAGCCTTACGTGTCCCTGAAGCAGGGAAGCGGTAATTAAATTTTTGCCAGTCGCGGTCACCAATTCTCCTACTGACTGCACCAACTATTGAACATTTTCTTTCTACCTGAATCTTGTTAGCTGTTAACATTCGAAAACAAGCCGCCGGGCTATGAACGAAAATAAATAATATATATTATATCAAAATTCTGTCATTATTAATTCTTTTAGACTGACATCATTAACTTAAAATATAATTATAATATTGAATAATGATAGCCTCGTGCTTTGAACGTCGGTCTGTCGAACGGGTGATATTTGGTTCAAATCCTGTGAAGTGTTCTAATTTTCAAAGTTATTTACGCATCAGAAATTGATTATCGGCAGGCCGGTTGGTCTAGTGGTTAGTGAACTTGACTACTACACCGAAGGCCGTGGGTTCGATTCCCACACAGTTCAAACTTTTCTGTGACGAGCAGGAATGTTTGTTCTATGTTTCTGGGTGTAAATATCTATATAAGTATGTATTTAAAGTATATATACATGTTTATCAGTTGACTGATCACCATAGTACAAACTAACACTTAGTTTGGGGTCAGATGGCCGTGTGTGAGTTGTCTAAAAAATATTTAATATTTATTTATTTATTATAACTTACTACGGTGAAGGAAAACATCTTGAGGAAACCTGCACTGATGAGAGTGCTCATAAAGTTCTCAAATATGTGTCCATCTTCTCGTCATCACTTGGCCAGTGTGGTGGACTATGGTTTGTACCCCTCACAATGTGAGAGACACGAGCCCACGAGCGATATATGCTAACGATACAGAAAACTCCGATGGCGTGATTCAGTTTTTTGTCATGACGTCATCAGATGACGTGCTGTACGATGTCGAAACACTGAAAAAAAAATTTCTAAATATTTTTGTTAATGTTAAAAGACTTAATTTTTCCATTCATATTAATTCGTTCATTTAACAACACTTTTAAAAGTAGTTTTATGTTTCTTTCTATCTCCCATTTCAACGGGAGCTCTTGTTAGTGCACTTAGGTAACCGCGTTCACCTTAATGGAGCACATTTTTTATGTCGGCTGCGTCTCACACCGAAGTGTAACAGCCATACAAATTTCGCTAAATGAGTTCTGATGTACCTACTAGACTTTTTGTAAGATCGAATGTATCTGAATAGATTTTTCTTGTAAATCTTATAAATGCGTAACTCTATTACTTTTGACGTCTAAATTACTTAAGCAATTTTGATGAAACTTTTGCTTAAGAAAGGTTTGAAGAGGTTGAAATATGGGAGGAAAGTTTGTTCCTTCCCCTTTGATGAAACTTTTGCTTAAGAAAGGTTTGAAGAGGTTGAAATATGGGAGGAAAGTTTGTTTCTTCCCCTCCTCATTATTGAAGATATAGCATAACACTTTGTATTTATGCACACGATGTTGCCTAGACTGAGGGGGGTGAAGAGAGAGGATGTAAGGGGGGTTCGAAGGGGGGGGGTGTACCACGCGGACAGACTCGTGGTAAAATAGCCAGTCATTAATATTTATGTAAGGGTATTTCTATACCTATACATTAATGAACCCTTAGCCAACTCTGAGCGTACATTTGTAAGCACATTTTTGTATTAACAAATTTATATAGATATGTGTTTTATTTTTTATAAAAAACTATACTTATAAGTGAAACGAACCAAATAAATCTTCAGATTTAATTTCCATCCCACTTGTTGGATTGGAATATCGGATTCAAATAAGACTAGTGCTTTCGGATCGCACTTCAAACCGCTTGAATCCGGATTAAACTAGATTTCACCGGATTCGATTGGAAATTCCGAAAATCATTACTGGTATACAATGGTATTACGACTACATATATACATATATGACATGAGCAATCTAAAATTGATCCTACCCAAGTATACTAATTGATGCACTTATCATTTAGTCTGTCAATGACTGTCGCTGAGACAAGTCGAGTATGATGTATCTTAAAAAATACAAAATTACTTTCTCGAAACGAGTAAAAACTATAAAACCAAACAAAAAAATGGAGGAATAATATTAAACCACATGTGAATACAAATGCAATTCACATTTCATGAAGTTAATTATATAATATCATAATGTAGTTATAAATATATTTTTTAATTTTCATTATGTCATATATCCAGAAGTGTAATCGTAAAAACAATTGAAGGACGCTTCATACATAAATTCTTACATACTACTGAAAAAAATTGGTGCGAAGCCTTCCTCAAAATCACGCTTCGTGGGAAGCCAGCTTGATACGGTGAAAAATTAATTTCAATTTTTTATCACGTGGACTCATAAATGCGTCAGAGATGCGAATCAACCCTGTAATTAAAAAGGCTTCCTTATTTCTCATAATGAATGCAACCCTAAAAATGTAGGATTTCTAAAATGAATCAGTCTTTTAAAAACATCTGAGTTCGGTCTCAGTGGCTGTAAGATCTTTTATTTATATTTCATTTCAATGTTTCATTATACGGTTGAAATAAAGCATTTTCACATTTTGAATTTTTCGTAATTTTTTCTTTTTTTATAAAACATATTTTTTTAATACCTACATTTTGATGTAACTTGTACATACATATATTTGCTTTTGGTTAAAAACTCTGGGGACTTATAAAAGAAGTATAACAGTTTTATCTTCTGCTTTTCCTTCTCTTTATAATATAATATAGTCATCCTTTCTATTCTTCTTCTATCGCCTGTCCTGAAGCATGTTATTGGTGCAAGGGAATTCTCTTCTAAGAGACTAAAGTTTAGCGTGTATTACTGTCCAATTAGCGCGAGAGAAACCGTGAGGCATAGGTTGTTATATGATATTTATTTCACAAACAGTAACACTTCTTCATATCCATACCATCTTATCCTCCGGCGCGCGTTGCTACGCATCAACTCATCAACCATGTGTCTGGTCGATATCATTTTGGTACCAAGAACTTTTCCAGATAATTTTGATATTGTTGCTAAAGACAGTGCACCAACTCCTTTTACATCTCTCTTTTAAGGTATCTTACGAGTAATAAGAATTTTTGAATATTGTGAACGTAATATTTGAATAACGTTATAATTCTTGAGAATTCTGACTTGAATTGACGTGAGCTCGATTTTCCTATGCTGAAATAAAATATTTTGACTTTCACTACCGTTTCAGAGTCTGTAAAGGTCAAACAAACACACAATCATTGCTTTTTTATATATATTTTTTTACATTTGCTGTTTACAAATTAGAGATAAAAGTTCTCAAAGTGAAATCATTTTAAAGCTTTGAGGTTTTATACAAACTGAAAATATAACGTTCGTTTTTATGTTAACATCGTGTCAATAGCACGCTGCAGTTTAGTGGAAATGTTTTCAGCAAAAAACGCTATACGCTTTTAAAGTGAAACATTTTAAAACTTCAAAATGAAAAATAACTGGCCCGCGCTGGCTCTAACCGGATATATCCGGCTACGTGCAGTTACACGCAGCGATATACATAGATCCAAATACCCAGCTTTATGTTACATAGGGTTGGGCAATTTAAAAAAATATTGCGATTTTTTTTAATACAACGACATTATACTCATATAATCGCGGATATTAAATATTTCAAAGTAGTTTCAGGTCGCGGGTTGTCTCGCTTGGTAGATACGTTGATAAAGGCCTATGAATTATTCCATTATATACTCTATCCCTGTCCCAAATTTCATCCAGTTTGGTTCAGTAGTTTTTGCGAGAAGTAACAAACATCCATCCATCCACCGATCCATCCATCAATCCTCAATTTTTTTGTATTTATAATATTAGTGGGATGTTGTCTGGCAGTGACAACCCTAATCGCTGAACTGGGTTTCGCAATTCATAGCTATATAGGGCTTCATAACTCCCTGAGCTACCCCCATTGTATTGTAGTTCTGCGCGGTTTTTTAAATACAATTTTCGGTCGAAATACTCGTAAAATAAAATAATCTTTGCAAGCTCCACTAATTCTTAAACTATTGTAAATTAAATAGAACTTTGTATTGGATGGAAAATTTCGTTCTGAGGAAACATCTAGTAAAATAATAAAATATAAACGAAATTAAGAACCTTCTCCTTCCTTTGAAGTCGGTTAAAAATGACTACCTCTGCTGTATTTTACTGCTAAGAAGAAAGTCAGATAATTCATCGATTCTTTGACATAAAAACAAATTACCTTCAACGCAACTGTTGTTTTTAAACCCTATAATTTTAAATTTAGATCTCGAAACTTCTTAACAGTGCTATCTTGCTCTCGCAAACCGATGTGTTCTCTTTTGTTCCTAAACTTTTTTGTAACAAAATTTGGTACTAAAATAGTAAGTACAATAAATTTGAGCATTCTACAAACTTTTAATTACATTAATTCGGCTACCCTAATTCTTAATAGGATTGTAACTAGCCACCAAATACGATGAAGTGGTTGAACAACTTCTAGTTTCACCTAAATCTGAACGAGTGCTCGATTGTAAAACTGGGTCAATCCAAACTCTACTTTATGTACTTGCAATAGAGTCTATAATTAAAAAATGACACTGCGGTACTAGTAAGTAGGGTTGCCAAATATACAGTTAGGCACAGTATGCTGTTTTTGACTAAAATTATATTTTTTACTGTTGGAAGTATACTGTTTTCAACGTCATTTGAATGGTTACCCGCAGAAACGAGTATTAAATGAGCTTTTGATTTATTTTCATTTTAGTTATGATTATTGCGTGGCATATGACAGGCCGGTTGGTCTAGTGGTTAGTGCACCTGACTACACCGAAGGTCGAAGGTTCCCTCCCAGGTCAAACTTTTCTGTGATGAGCAGAAATGTTTGTCCTGTGTGACTGGGTGTAAATATCTATATGAGTATGTATTTAAAAATAAATATATGTTTATCAGTTATCTGATCACCATAGTACAAGCTAACGCTTAGTTTGGGGTCAGATGGCCTCGTGTGAGTTCTCCTGATTTATTTATGAGGCTTTAAGAGTACCATAAATCGATAACTTAGTGAAGAAGCAATAAAAAGTGTGTTTCTAAACGATAAAACAACCAGTTACCGTCCGCAGCTTTGGTTGCGTGGTGGATGCGTTTTTAAAAAGTAGGGTGTTATTACAGACCAAAATCTATCCCTGTACCGAATTACATTCAGATCCATTAAGCAGTTTTTGTATGAAGGTATAACAAACATACATCCTTACCATTTCACATTTAAAACATCTCGGACCTAAAAACGACTTTATTTCTTTTTTAAAAAGTTGGCAACCCTATTAGTAAGTAACGAGGTTCCGATGACGAGTCAGCCGCGCCTTAAGACCGCCTAGTTAGGAAATCACTTGAGGTTAAGGGCGGCTTTAACGTCGCTGACGACACATTTCACGTGCTATTTTGTTAGGGTTGGCAAGATACCTTTCCTACTTTCTTCGCCTCAGTCAAATCAAAATTAAACAAAATCTGAAAGTAATTGAATCACGCAGGTATAATACACTTTTGAAAGTCAACAATTTTTTAATATACTCTAATATTTTATTTTTAATTTTTTCATTTATATAAGCGATCGGTAAAGTAGAGCAACAGTGAACGCGTTCCGTAGGAGGAAGAGTGACTGATAGTGGCAATAATTTGAAGAACGTAATCGTGCTTCAGAGGACACGTAAAGCCGTTGGTACCCCTTGTTATCATTAGATTCTAACGCGTCTACCCATAAACGAGTCCATAAAGAAGAAAAGGAGAAAAAGAAAAGAAATATGGAAAAAAAGAATACAGAAACGAACGATATGTTTTTCTTCGTTTATGATGCGTTCCGCAAATGATTGGAATGAGTTGTCTGCGTCGAACGTAGTAGGAACTGCGTAGGAACACCCACGTATGAAGTGGGAGTCTTCAAGAGAGGAGTGAATAGATATTTACTAAGTTAGTACGCCTAACATCTTAGACACCATAGCCACTTTCCACCAGGTGAGATCGATGTCCAGCAACTTATTCTACGTAAAAAAATATACAGAAAAAAGAAAAGAAAAGAAATAAAGATAATTGAAAAGATGTTACAAAACAGTACAGGTAACTAATAAGTTCTTGATTTAGATGAAGGCGGACATCTACATATTTAATTAACTAGTATTTGCACTAGATGGCGGTGTACCACGACGCGGTATTATCGACAATACTAACCAGCATTACCATTAATTAAACGCCAACACAAATGACTAATTAACTTGTTCAATGCCAAGTTGGTTAAGGAACAGTAAATAGAGTCTTGGGTTAGTTTATCAACTACCCACCCCGCCAAGTTTAGTCTTCAATTGAAGTTTGTTTGAAGCTTGAAGTGACTAGTTCTCTAGTTTGTTAACGATAGGTGCTTCTGTATTTCTATCCTTGCTAATATTATACGAGTAAAATCAAAGTCAAAGTTAAAGCTAAAGTCAAAGTCAAAGTCAAATATATTTATTGTGGACAATAGTTGTTATCTACATTAATATTATAAAGAAAAACTATTGGACCGATTTACAAAAATTTTTTACCATTAGAATCCAGCATTATCCGGTTATAAAATATTTTCAATAACGTTAGGAGTCAATATGAGAACTTCTATTATGTATCCCGTGTGTAAAAAAAAATCTTATATCGCGTACGCTGTGGAAATTAGTGACAATAGAGCAAAGTGAAGTACTACAGTTTTACAGAGGACATCAATATCTACAAATAAATCCTGGACACCATGTCTAACTGCTAAAGTTATGGCACAATAACTACTTTTTTGTGGTAACTGATTCTTCCGAAGCGACGGCAGGGAAGTTTCTAGTTACAATATAAGTTTGCCGAGTAATACCTAACAGATTTAACTGACTGGCTTCATGTCGGGCAAGGATTTATGACAGGCTTATCTTCGTCATACAGAAACTGCCGCTGCGTGCTTTGCATTAACTATACTGCGGGATATAGAACCTTTTAGTATACTATAGGATACAATTTAGTGAATGTGCGCAGGAGTTACATGAGTTAATTCACCCAATTCCGTTCCATCATCGATCGAGCTGACGCACGACGGGTATCTATCCTTTCATCGTCGCGCCCGTACTAACGTCGCGTTCCATCTCGTCCATTATCATTACCGCGAAGGAGTGGAATAAGT
>DWJZ01004742.1:0-14944 GCA_018249125.1 Asbolis capucinus
TTTAATATTTTGGTCGTACCATTTACAGAATTTATCGCACAATATTCATAAGTTAATTCTAATAGTTAATGAATTCTCTTTCACATTTCAATAACTATATTGTGGCTTTAGCAGGTGCGGATCCAGCCCCTAAATTGACCGAGAGTTAAATCTTCAATTGTAATTCCTACAAAAACTACTGACTACCTTGTGCACAAACCTTTTAATTCGTCCACGCTAGGACGATAAAGTATCCTAGCCCACTAAACGCGTGTGGGCGCCCACATGTGGATCCGCGCCTGTCCGTTAGCTAATGTCTATTTCTCAAATAATTGCCTTCCTCGTTTCCATGCTTGTGGCAATAATAGACGTACCTACCAATAATAGAAGATAAGTAGTTAAAAACAGTTTGATTATTAGAATCCTTAGCAAGTTTATGAATTTTCAATATTAAAAAATACTTACTGATATCTCTTTACATTTCTACAAATATAAAGGCCGACCTTGCACTGTAGATATATTTTAATGCTAATAATTCTCTTTCTACGTTTAACAAAAATGTCTTCATATGAAAAATCACTGTTTTGGGTTCATTTTATGCAAAAAAGTACATAGAAATAGTATTCATATAAAAAAACATATTTTAAATAACTTTGCGAATACAAAATGTTTAAATTTTATATCTAATAAAGCAATACTAATCAACATATACAATTGTTAGAGATATACTGATAAACTATACGTTAATTTATTATCTACATAATATTGTATGTATTAAAAAAATACACCTACTTTACCTATATAGCATAGAAAATATTAATTGAAAGGTACTTAATCGTGTATTTCGACAAAGTATGTTGAAAGTTATTATTTTATTAATTGATAGTAACCAAATTTCGTGAAATATATTATATCGCTTTATATTGGAACAAAGTTCATAAAAACATTTGAAGTAGTTGTTAGGCAGCTGGTTTTATTTGTGAAGAAAGGGAAGACCAGAGAAGAATATGAGTGCATCGATCGCAGCTCGAAAGGTAACTTTCATTTAAACCTTTCGTGCACAATTCGTAGTCCAAGAGCAACCGACGACAATTAAGCTAAGTTAACTTTTTTTTGCACAACCATTACGTTCTATACAGAACGATAGAAAATATATTGTTTACAGTGAACATGCTAAGTATATTAAATAACTAAACATTTTCTATCATAAGTACTAAATAACACCAAATCAAGTACCTGAATTGAAAGATTCCATTCAGAAATCATGGAATGTTGACAAATTTTGCTTCTCACTATATATCTGTTACATACACAATTTATATTAGCTTATATAGTGTACTTTTTAATGATTGCAGAGTATATTAGTACCGTAACAATGCCTCTATTTAACTTAAACTGTAGTCGTTATTAATTACAAAATTTAAAATTAAAATTTATTTAAAAAAAATTATATGATCTGAATGTTGTAATTGTCATATAATATAATAATACTATTTATAATAGGTATGTACTTTACCTATTAATAAATATTATTTAATTAAATTTCATTTCTTACTACAGTTGCTAGAGACTTGAATATTATAAGGCGATTAAAATTCCTAGCATATTAAATTTGAAAACTGTTATGTACGTACCTACACAGTAGATAGTTAACAAATTGTGTCGGATTTATGCTTAGATAATTAATAGCTAGAGACCTGTTTGCTATGTTTTTGTGTGTTCAAAGACTTGATGAAAATAAATAGTATTAGGACTAATTTGCATTGTGTTTAAGCTTAAGCAATTACCTAAGTGTTAACTTATAGTTCTTATGACAAAATTAAATGTCCAATGTAGTAATTTCATATTTATTACATAAAGTCTAATATATACCTTCAAGGTTCAATAGTTTTGCAAGAAAATGTGGCCATTGTTGATAACTATAGGTATTAATTGGTATCAGAATTCGGACGTATAACGTTAAAGCCAAACTTTTTATATAAATTAGAATTGGTAATAATTTTAACAATAATATGGAATAAGTTTCGAAATTATGAATGATTTGAAAGATAGCTATTTTTAAATAATATCTAATGTATTTTTTGTTACTGGCCAATAGTTACAATAATAGAAGTTTGAGATGATTGTATCTTGTTACAAATGCTATTAAAATCGACGTGTTTATTGTTGTTGTTAATGGCTATGTACGTCAATATTACGTTATAGGTAAGTGCCTATCAACTCTATCGCATATTGTTTGTTGATACCTAACTATTATTAATAAAATCTATCTTCTTCAAATTTATTTCATTGTTTTATTTTCACACAAAGAACACGTTTGTTTTAACGGTTTTTTCAACCTTTAACTGTGGCGCAAATTAATCGTGATACTTTCTATATTGACTCATTTCGTTCCTGAATATTATGTAATAATTAATCCTTATTTAAAAAAATGGCTTTTGTTTATATTTAGTCCACATGTCATTTAAAATACAAAGTTAATAAAAATACGAAACCACAGTCACCATCATACATACAAGTGCATTTCCTGTTGGTGGTAGTTTTCTGTTAAGTACAAATAACTTTTTACTAGGTACGTATGAGTACTGTGTTAGATATTTTTCCTCAATAGATCCATGTGGCACCTGTTTCTAATATAAGCATTTAATCGATATAAACAAATAGCTAATAGAAAACTGAAGTGTTCACAGTCCGAGGGCTTGTTTCGATTGTCGGTAATCGATAAAGTTTAGCAACAGGGGGTACCAACAATAGGAGGATTGGTGACCATTAGAGGCAAAAACTTCATGAGCGCTTCCATGCTTAGCCGTCTGACCCGGCCGTTTTCTTTAGATAGCATAGGTTAAGTCATGTCGGAGGTCTTTGGGCAGCGAAAAACTTCCGACACTTGGTTTGCCCACAAACTCATTCACTAATCCACATTGGAGCAGCGTGAAGAAGCATGGTCTAAGCCTCATTATGACGAAATCTTGTCCTTTAGTCAATATTAGCACTCAGATTGCTAACGGCTGAGTAGGCGTATTTTATTCTGGATTCTGTAGCCTTTCAAATCTAGCGAGTCTGTGCGATAAGTAAGAATTGTGTCATTGCTTAATCGACATTAATCTATGTGAATGTAATGTCACAAATTGACAACACTTTATTACTCTGTGGATAGTACGGAGCTTGAGGCGTGGAGGTGGGCTCGCGTTGTGTTGTGATTGTTTTGTTAGAATATTTTTTTAATTAAAATTCAAATTTATTTACGATTTGATTAAGGCATAATTTCTAGTGATAGGAGTGTTAATTTAATTCTAACAAATAAGTTAAAAGCACTATTTGGGTCAAGCGTAACGATAGTGAGTCATTCGTTAAGATTTGTTTGTCATTGGTGTCAGCAGTTTAGCTATGATAACGTTATTGTCGAAATAACTGTGCCCACGAGAGTTATTATACAAAACCTTTTGACTGATGGATACGCCGCCAGTACCGAAACCTCGCAGCGGTTGTGTACCACCAGATGAAGCCGTGAGACGACCAGTACCACTCCCGAGAACGAAAGTTCCAGTGAGTACTGAAAAAGTGTCGGCTACCGATATACTTAGATCTATATCTTCCGTCTCTAAGCAGCTGACTGAAGACGTCGCACTAAAGGTTAGCACCTCAGCAAAATCTGCTAATGAAAAGCTCGAGAAAACGATTGTCGACGGTTCAAAGTTTGCTAGGGGTACTTTCGAAAAGACTTTGTCCACATCCAGGGCCGTGCGAGACACTGTGACGAAATCTGTAATAGAAGGCACAAGGACAGCTGGGCTTAAATTACGCAGATCTTCTAGAAAAATTGAGAACACAAACAATGAACACTCTCAAAGATGCACCTCTATGCCAGTTGTAGATGTAAGCCTGTTTGATAACATACAATTCCATTCTCCGCTGCTGGAGCAAAAACGCCAGAAGAATGAAAGTGAAAGTATACAGACAAACAACTTAGCAGTATTAAATCTGAATAATCGAAATTTTGATGATCTGTCCCTTTTTTCAAATAACTCTGATTCCACTACAGACACCATAAGTGACTTTTCACAAGATAGTAGAGACTATGACCATAATGATAATAGCTTGAGTTTGGAAACGGAGCAGCTGACTTATGACACTCCTCGACCATCAAGAACAAATAGTATAATAAGTGTTATGTCTACACCTGAGGTGCCTGAGAGAAGAAAAAAAAGAGAAAGCAAAATGGAATATATGCAACAAAATTCAATGTATGAAAATTGGACATTGCCACATCAGACTCCCAAACCAAACAATGAATTAATTCCGAGGCCAAGTAAAAGCACAATATATGAGTTTGATCCTTTAAACTCTACAACATCTTCGCAAAACTATGAGGGAATCAGTAATGAACTTCTCTTATTGGAGTCATTTTTAATTGGAGACACATATGGCACTATCATTACTAAAGACAATAGCGAGGACAATGTGTATGATTTTGGTGAAAGTGATTATTTTAATCCTCCTACCCCTCCAGAAAGGTCTGATAGTCTCTCGCCAATAGATAATGCTATCAAGCCGATAGCTTCAACTAGTCTTGATAAAGACAGAAATTCCAACTGGTATGATGGTAGCCAGACAAGCATAACAGAGGAGGAGCAGTCGGGCAAGCCAACTGTTATGAAAAAGTTCTCAAATATGTTTAAGTTGGATAATGTCTTGAACAAATCAAATAAGCAAAATGTACAAAAAATAGAATCAATAGAAAGGCCAGCTATAAATAGCAATTCAATGCCATACTACTGTGGTGTACTTCAGAAAGTTGTTTCTGGTGTAGTTGAGGATTTATTCAAGAATTCTCAATCCCGTTACTGTGTTCTGTCTGAACAGAAACTAATGTGCTACACAGATCCAACCAACTCTGTTCTTAAAGAATCATATACACTAGACAGTATATATTCATTGCAAATAGTTCTTCCATTATCTTCAAGGCAAGTATGTTTATTAATATCAATATGTACATACTATTTATTTATTGAATGTTGTCACATGTTTTGGCTGGCCAACAGGTGGCAACACTCGTCAACAAGAATACTTTATATGGAAAATAATAGATCCAAAACAACCTTTATAAGTTTAAATTAAAAAAAAACATTATTGTAAGTAATTGTTTTGTCAACAGCACTAATGGCGACTCATATTGCTTTGAGCTGGTGGTTTCAACAGGAGTTCGGAACAATCCACGTAAGGTTCTATTCAGTTGTGCAAGTGCTCCGGAGCGCCGAAACTGGTGTCAAAAAATTGCTGAAAATTTAATATCCGGCTTCCCTACTAGATACACCTCAGAATTTACAAGATGTGGCTGGTGTTATTTAAAGGTAAGTTATTGATTATTAAAAGCAATCTGTTTTGATTGTCTATTTATGTAGAGTTTTAAAGACAACCTATTGTATATTCCGTTTTTCTCTTCTAAATAATCTTTGTTTCAAATGAATGTTTTAAAGTTATTCTTACAAAACTTGCGTATTGTGATATTGATTATTGTTACGGCTCAAGATATTAGCGTGTCAAACATGTAATTAAACAGTTTTATAAGAAATCTGATGTTAAGAACCACCTTTTAGGTTAAAAAAATTGTATGGGTAGAAAAAAGGACTATAGACTTATTGCAAATGTTTTTATTTAAGAGAATGTCTATTAGTGTCTCAGATATACTGACAGTATATCCTTGTTTATGCTTCATTACGGGAACAGTTGCATAGGTATGTGAGACTTTTTTAACTGCTAAAAGCTGCAAGTAGTAATTTTTTTTAAATCATAGTGTAGTATTTGATTAGTGTTTATAAAAATAACAACATATTAATTTTATATTGCACTTCTTAGCACTTCACTTTAAGATATGTTAGATAATAATTATAATAGTAATGCTATATTTACACCAAATTTTAATTCTAAGTTTAATCCGTATTTAGAGTAATATATGGCCACATTTCGAATATTAATATCAAGTACAGTATGTTCTTAGTTGACAATGATACAGGAAAAGTAATTCACATAGAATATGAAAACAAAGCACTCGTCGTTGATGTTCATCATACAATCATGTACACATCGCCTATCAGTTTGCTTGCTTTATCTACAGCTCGAGAACCTTATCGTTCGTAAGATATGTACTCTAATATTGATTAATACTATGCTGTATTTTTTTATTATAACGTATTGTTCGTTATATATTTACAAAAGAATATCTGTTTATTACTCTCCAGACGAAACGTCACACCGTTTAATATGTTTGCCTCGAAATGTAATTAAATGTTGCTTTTTATCGAGATACAATGATATAGAGACATTCGTGTTAGAGAAAACGAATATCTAATAAACGGCTTTTTGTGTTTAATAGGAGGATAATAGACGAATTTTTTTTTTACTAAATGCTAAGACAGTCCAGCCAATATCAGGTAGTTTATTGACGTATGTCAATTTGGACTAAAAATGTCATGTTAATTAGTAGTGCTCCAGTTACTTTATTCCCAACATAGTATCTAATACCAAACTAAGCATTACCGTTTACTACGGTGATCAGACAACGGATACACTTAACAATGTTCAAGGCGGGAATCGAACTGTAAACCTCCGGCTCCTAAGCCGTCAGGTTTAGTATTAGCAATTATCGTGAGACTAACAGTCCAGTTAGTTATACTGCTGTATCATGATAATAATATGTATGTATGTTGCAAAGGGAAGTCAGAATGTGCAATAACATTTATGTACATAAAATAAATATTTTATATAGACTAGGTCAGCGGTTTATAGTGCAGGACGATATGACTAAATCATGTGGATAATAATAATTTTTAATATTAAACACTACTGTGTCCCTTATCCGAATATGCTCACATGTGTGAGCGTGTTTTGGCAAGTGAGCAAGCTGGGTGTGTGTCAGTGTGCGTGGTTAAGTTATTTTTGACTGAGTGATTTTAAAATTTGTTGTCCAGTGCTCGGCATGGAGACATTACATCGCCGAGAACAATAATCTGGCGTTACAGTGAATAAATATCGCTATCTATAACAATTCTGTCACAATTAAGACGAGATCTCAACTCTACCATAGAGATTGAATGAATTAAATTGTTTGGTCGCATTAAATGGCTCGATAACCTATAAACCGAATACGGAATGCGAACATGAATGCCGAACGAGTTCCTCTGAATGAATAAACTCCATTGCTATTTTACAAAGGACTGACTCATAGAAGTAAACTGTAGGGCATTAGTTGATAATAGTCATACACTCGTATGTGTTAATACACAGAAACATGCGCTGGACGAAGTACTTTATAGTGTTCCGTTCAGTTCAAATTACCGGAAGCATATAATTATAGAATTTGTCCATATATATTTCTCAACGTTTTTTAAACAGATACCCTACTGTTGTAACCGTCATTAAAGTTAGAATCCTTCCATAATTATTTTCATTCATTCATTCATCTCAACCCATCATGGCCCACTGAGCACGGCTCTCTTCTCTGAATGAGAAGGTTAAGGCCATAATCCACCACGCTGGCCACGTGCGGATTGGCAGAGTTCACACACCTTTGAGTTTTGCAAACTCCCCGGCCTGCAGGTTTCCTCACAATGTTTTCCTTCCCTGTTATAGCGAGTGACATTTAAATGCTTAAATAGTACTAATTCTTAACTACTAGCACCGCTTCATATTGTTTATTTTTTTGATATTTTAATTGATAGCAAATAAAACTTTGTTTGGATTTTGGCGAAGTTTATTTCTTTCGATGATAATGAGAAGGAATCGTTAAAAAGTGTTACTTTGGAATTAAACCATTTGTATGTATAATAAATAATTATTAGTTCTAGCTTTGGTGTACTCGTTTATATACTTACTGAGTGCAATAGTCTTAATAGATACCAATATATACCATTTGAAACGATGTCAGTCGATACAATGCCTGTATAGAATGTACTTTTTTATTTGTAACTGTTCCGCCATTGTGTTGATTTGCGAAACGACTGAGCGAACATTGACGTCTTAGTTTCATTCCGATATGTTTATTTGTAAACTCGGTAGACTGTGAGCTGTGCTGGTTTCATATTGCTGTTGCGTCTCGTTTTCTTTCCCAGTTTGTATTAAATCTGTAAACATTACAATTTGAATGAATAAATCTATTATAGCTCTTCATAATTCTAATTGTTTTTATACATCCACATGCTCTGCAATATATTTTGTATTTTAAACATTGTAAACAACATATGGAATAAGTTATTAAGTTCATAATTTAATAACTTTCTCACTGCTGAGCTTGGGTCGTCACACATTTTTGAAAACTTTATGGGGCACACTTAGGAGTGCAGATTTCCTTACAATGTTTTCCCATGAAAACAAATTTTTTTGCAATAAAATTCCAATGAATTGGATCCCAGGACCTCCCTATGACAGCGATATAAACCGTTAATCTATCGTTGCTTTAATTACACGTTATGTAATCAGTGTTTTACTCGCAAAATATGGTGGTTGTTTTGATGATTATTATCAGCATACGAAGCTGAATAAAATATAATACTATTTAATAAGTGGTTAAATTTAGATCAAGATAAGTTGGCAAAAGAATAGACGAAAGCATAATAGTAGTCGTGTAACCTGTAACCTAACCTAACCTATGTCAATATGAGTTATGTCAACCTAACTTATATTAACTTCACTCATGTCAACGTAACTAAACATTGAAACAACACGTTTTTCTATACATTTTATTACACAAGTGCAGGTTTGATACGATGGCATACACAGGTGTAGTTATCTCATTTTTAATCATTTTGAATGAGATAACGCTTGCTAATATATGATATATGATAATGAGCTTGCTAGCCTTTCACCACTAAACTTAGGTTGTAGGGTGGGGTTGGGTGTGTTGATAGGGTGGTACGACTCATGTTATATGGCGCAATATGTGTTGTTGTGACATTAAAATTAGTTCAACTTTTGACCATGTTCGTTTAGAGCCTTGTCCCAGTATACAATTTTATTCAGCGTCAATTCAGTACAGTCTTAATTGCTCCAACCAAACCTTGCTGACTTACAATTGCATTGACAGCTTGCTCGAATGAATCAAATTTAATATGCATTCTGTAGAATGCGTTAATTTTAGGCGCGTATTAAGAAAATTAGCACAAACTTTGCCTCCTGTTTGCATCGTAACATAATTCTATTTAGTTGGTAGAATTATTTGTAGAGTTAATGAGCGGCTAGTGGATAACTTCATCATGTTAATTTTGCGTGGCGGATGCGAGTACATCTTAAAATTTCACTCTTATAATTTTTTCATAACGCACCTAAAGGAGTATAACTTCAAATATAAAAGTGATGCAGTATGTTATTGCAGAGTCCATTATTAACTCCTATTGCTTCAACGATACTGCTTTTGTTTCTTTGTCTTCCCCGAGCGGGCCTCTACTTCTTGACTGGCAGCGCATCAGTCTTAACGGATCCTATGCGCATAGCATGAAAAAATTTTAATTATCACATGAATATTTTATCTAGATGTTAAGATGTAACACAAAACGCTATTATTGATTCTTCCAAGGCTACAGAAGATATCTTCTAGAAAGGTCGAGTCATCACTGATAACAAAATTAACGCTAACGACGTCGCGAGCATGTCTATCAATGAACATTATATTATCACCAATTCAGCTTCCGTCCAAGACAGGTTCGTTATTCATAACACTCAACAATGTTGTGTGACCCGAGAAGTATTAATGTTTTATTTAAACGCGACGTATACTTGCAAAATTGTATAACTGTATTGATAACGGTTGAGGAGTTCCCTTGTCTGGAGCCAATCTTGAACGTAATATCAGGTCAACAAACATATATAAAAATATACTAACATATAAACATATACTGCAAGTTAAATAACAGCTGGTAAAAACCTGTTTCATTTATATTCATTGTTTAAATTGATATATCGCCTTCCGTTCATTATTCTACCAATTTTCTTTTTATAATGTTACTAGCTGTACTCTGTACGCGTCGCTATGCATGAACTCATCAACCACGTGTCCGATCGATATAATTTTGGTACCAAAACCTTTTCCAGAGAATTCTGAACATGATTGCTAAAGAGATTGGTGCTCTATCATCTACCATTTTAGAGACTATAAAGGACAAACAAACTCATAAAATAGATTTTTATATGTATATTTTCCTCATGTGTAGGCTATGTGACGTCCCAACAAATGCTATACTGTGCGCATACATACTTATACATCTTCAGTACCAATGACCTTAGAAATGTTTTAAAAACATTCTGTGTTCAATCTCATTACACCCATTGTACCTGGCTGGTTGTAACTACCTATTGAAATCTGGTTGTAAGATTGAGCGCAGATAAAAATTAAAACTACCACTCTAGGTGGGCATACATTATGTTCACACACTAACAACCAAATACTAACATTTTAGAGCGTGTTTGATACTTTAGTTTTATCTTGGTGGTTTTCAAAATATTTCGGCTAAGTTACATGTATGTATAATGGTCATTGAAAGATAAAGTAGAAATGTTTCGAATACCCAATTCAGATACATTCCAAGTCACGTAGATGGCATACCACTTAACCACATCACATATAGGGCGTAAAAGTAAATTGTCGAAGTAAATTTTATTGGATAACATCAATTGGTCGATTAGAGACTAATTCTAGTCTAATTTGGTACCAATGTTTTTGTTCGTTCGACTAAATACTATCAACAATATTCTATGCAAAAACTAATACAATAAAGCGTAACTTCTATGTGTAGTAATTAATTGCGTTACTATTAATCAACTACAGAAAAGGTTTAAATGTTATATACGCTATGCAGTAGATATTACATTGATTCAGAATTTCTTAGCGTTCGTCTAAAACACGATTTTCTAGTAATTTTCTACCACAGTCTTGTAAATTGTGAAACGCACTTTCATCATATGTACGGTAATGGAATTTTAATAGATAGTTGCAATTAAGGTTGTCAATCGTCGTGTTTACCCAGGACATGTCTTGCTTTTCGGGGTGTTCTGTGCTGTCCTAGATAGTTTTTAAGCATCCTCCCGAGTTTTGGAGTTCTGTTAATAAGTATCACCATAAATATCATTCTTTCACTGGACTCGTTAATTTAGTATATAAATGTTAGTTGGATAGTTCAATGTGATTTCTATTACTTGTTTTATTGACCTTGCTTTCAGTCAAATATAACTATATTAATTAGGTTACTGTTCTTATACACATATAGCCCTGGCATCAAACTGAAATATCCTGGTATTTGTACCTTCCAGTCCTGGATTTTATGCTTAGGAAATGACAATTTAACCTGCGACTCAATTTAAAGAAGCTTCTAGAATTACCATTTTTAATTCTGTGGCTTGTTGATAGGAAGGCGTGAGCGGCGAGTGGCATGGCGCGTGGGTCATGCTGGTCCGTCGTGTGCTTGTCTACAGCATCGAAGAGGGCACCTTCAGTACCGTTGATCTCAGGAAAACTAGATGTGTCGGTAAGTGAGTTCTATGTTTTTAATGATAATAACTGACAAACGAGCAGAAGAGCCAGGCGATGATAAATTATCAGTATCTTCCGAATACATAGTAACATTAGGCATCAGCAACGCGATATTGGCCAAGAAAGAAGCAATGACGAGCAAGATTGTGTTAGCTAGCTAGGAAATCTAGCGAGTTGAGATATTATACGCATATAAGCAACAGATGTCTGTTGCTTCTTACGTCGCCTTGGTCTGCCAGCGTGGGATTGGAATCAAATTTCTCACCCGTTCAATATGTGTTATTTAAATAAAAATCTCCGCCATCTGTAACTATAATAGGTATACATAATCCATATTACTCACACACGACTCATTACATTTTTGAACGATCCATACAAAGATGCCTACACCGTAGTTTAAGTGAAGGAAAACCATGATTACTGAGTTCGGTACCCGATATAAATTATTTTAGGATTTTACTGTGTAACTAGGTCTTTCTCGCGGTTTTGCCAGCATGGTCTTTTAGTAAAAAGTAATTTCTGTTATTCCAGACGGACTTCCTCCTACCTTATAATCTACCTCTGTGCCAAATTTGATCCGATTCATTCAGTAGTTTTTGCAAGAAGGACTAATAAACAACCTCTTATACTTCCTCATTTGTAATATTAGTAAGATGAGGAGGACGTTGCATCGTGATAATTACTTTATGAATGCCAAGTATGTTGCTATGCTACACCAAGTACGGTTGGAAACTAAAGCGAATCAGTCTCGGGGAGAAATACGTAAAATTTTAACAGTGCGATCGTTCCTGCGTATCTGCAATAGACACGTGACATCCGCTCCGGCAATACCCCGCTGTGCTGTGGGGAACTGATAAAATTAGCCCATTTAATTTTATTCCACGTAAAACTGTTACGTTACATGATATTAATAGCACTACAATTATTAGACACACGCTGAGCTGGTCGTATTCCGAGTTCTGGCCTAATTTTTGCAGTATGTTTGTGAAACTAGATTGATTTGTGTACGTTGGGTACGTACCGATGGGTGGCAGCCGAGCGGAGAGCAGACCCCCAGTTTTACGAAGTAATCTGAAAAAAATCATGTTGCGTAGCCATTTCATTCTCGTAAACTTTTTACGCGTTCATAATAAGATTTAAAAAAATTGTCTGACGTTCTGAACGTAATGTCGTGTAAATTATATTACCGCTAACTGGTAGCATATTTCGTTATAGTCCGTTTAAAGATTGATTTTCATGACAAAAAGAAAAATAATTTTGCGGCTGAATAAATCATGAATTGACTTAATATGCATCGAGTATTGAATCGAGTATTCGGTTCATCGATAATGAATTTTCATGATGAACAGTTACAATTATGATCAAGGTTCATTATGTTAAGTTAGTTATCATTAAAGTTCATTATATCTCTGAAGTAGTGACGTTGATAATATCGGATTTTATGGTCTCATTGTACAAACAGAACCCTTATAGTTTCTGTTCTGTTTTTAAGTTGGCAGCTTAGTGGAGAGGTCGTTGGTGTAACAAAACTATAATTTGTCATAGGCATCTAAGTCAATTTATTACATGGATCTCACTTTTTACAATTGAAGAACTGGATCTAGTAAACGTTTTTTTTTTCAGTAAACACACCTGTTAATAAATTGAGGATATTTTTTTTCTCGTCTATGTGATGTATTTATGGATAGGTACATGATAACATTGAATTAAAATGCACTTCACGAGGAAGTATGTTGAGAAATAAAAAAAAATTATTTTTAGTGTAGGTTATAAGTAACTCGCCTAAACCTAAAGACCGCTGCGACTATAACTGATCTATAGTAGCGGTCGCCTACTGTTAAAGGGGGGATTATTGTTTGTTCCCCACTATCGTGTTGTGTATTGGTTGATAGTAAGTTGAAAATCAGGTCTGAAAAAATCAGTGCATTTATTGTGATACTTTGCGTTATTAATTTGTGGGGTATATACCGAGTTAGCTAAATAATGTTTCTGGAAATCCAAAATAATTAATGATAGCAGCATATAATAAATTTTAATTAAAAACTGTCACAAATAAGCAGGTTAACGAATGATTTGCGCAGTGAAAAACCCTACATTGTGTAAAGTCTGATGCGCATTTGGCCGGTTATTGTTTCGTGCGTTCCTAGTAAAACGAATTGAATTTTTCAATACCGCAATCATTTATGGTAAACAGATAAATTCATTTTAACTATATTTGATCGCAAACTGATGTTCTTTTCATGCGTTGACTTATATATTTCTGTATTGATGCTAAAGGCCTCAGAGCGTAGGCCTAAAGAAGTTGGCCTGTCGCATTTCAGAATTCCTTTTTCCAACATTAACGCGACGCAGTATGTGTAGAATGTCCTTTTGCAGAATGTTCAGTAGGCTGTTCTTTCGTTTTAAAGTTTCCTCTAAAATTTATAGTCCAATATACTCGTAAGTCAAAGTTGTTAAGTACTCGACACTACTTTATAAAACTCATAAGAAAAATTACCGGCGCTCGTTCAAGACGGCTTGGTAGCGCTCGCAGAGTACATACAAAACGCACCGAAGACGTGTTAAAACTTGCTAACGCTTGTGGTATGTCATGCTGGTGTAATCATCTCAACCCATGTGGGCTTACTATTGAGCACGGGTCTCTTCTTTGAATGAGAAGGTCAAGGCCATAGTCCATCACGCTGCCCATGTGCGGATTGGCAGACTTCACACATCTTTGAGTTTTGCAAACTCCCCGACATGCAGGTTTACTCACGATGTTTTACTTTATCGTTATAGCGATTTAAGCTTAAAACGCCTAAAATATTACTTCTAAAAGTCAGAAGTGCGCGCCCTGGGATTCGGACCCGGATCCCCGGGTAGTAAGTAGGCTGAATTCTTAACCACTAAGCTGCCACCGCTTCTGGTAGAACTGTCTAATGTATATCATGGAAAATAGGCTTATATTTGTAGATTGCACTTTACGTAAAACGTTAATCATTGCCGCTAAGTGTTAGGTTAAAACATAGTGCGACCATGAAAATAAGTAAGTATGTTTACTTACTTCAGTTGCATACACAGTGCAGGAAATAAGCTATGCTATTATTTTTTCGTGTTAAATAAGTTAGCGCTCGCCTATGATCCTATCTGATGGTAAGACTTCACAGTCTTCGATGGTAAAGCCCACTAACGTAGTGAAAGCCTATTCAGTCTGGACTTGAAGAAATTCAATTGTTTACAGTTTATTAAATTAACAAACACTATATGAGGGTTTGTAATAATTTGTAATAACTTGGGACTCATAAATATTACGCGCGAACATCGAAATAACCTTTCAAATTGTTCTACCATGCTGCCTTCCAATAGGCCAGAAAGTTTGTGTGAAAATATACATGTACGAGGGTCAAACTGAAAGTTCTTAGAAAATCAAAAACTAAGTAAACTAACAAGTTATTGATTTTATTATAA
>DWJZ01004743.1:0-14943 GCA_018249125.1 Asbolis capucinus
ATGCTATTTAGCATTAAGTCCGCCTGTTGTAACAATATTTTGTTGAAGCAATAAAGAATAAATAAATAAATAAATAACAGTAATTATCATATAAATGTGAGATTTCAATTATTTGACAGTTTTGATTCTTTTAGAAATATAAAAAACCAGTCCTCATATTAATTTCAAAAATAGTCATAGAAAAGGGGAAGTACAGGGTCCTTCTTCTTTAAATTTAAGCCTGTGATTTGATTCAATACGAGATCTATTATCTCCGAGATCCATTCTTCGAAGCTGTACCTTTGTTGTATATAATAAACTCATTCATTGCGTACTAAGCACATTGTTCCGAATTAACATTGTTTCGCACATTGGTTGTGTTGCTGATTTTACCTGTCGCTATTTCGCTCACACAACATAACTGGTAATTTCACAGTACTGTATCTGGTAGTAACAAGTCTCTACTTATTAGTTCGCATTAATACTATTTAGCAGGGTTTCGACCGAAAAAATGTATTATCTATTTCACTGGAATTATTAAAATATTAATAAAAATACTTAAAACTAAGTACAATTGATAACATTTTATAAGACACATATTTAATGTACTATAATAATAATCATGTTCACGTCAAGTACATATTACAACAATAGGATTTTATTATAACGCGAATTTCATGCTAACAAAAGTATGTTTAGTTTATTTATTTCGTGTTATTTTATTTAGTAATATTATTTAACTTAAAACCTTACTTTTAGGTAGATTTCCACAAATTTTAGTACAAACATACTATAAGATCCACAATGTACACTTTGAGTACGAACATTTTTTTTCAGTCTGAGCCTTATAAATGTGATTCAAGATACTGACTGGCTGTTTATTATTCTGATTTAATTAAGAAGAATAACCTTTAATCATTGTAAATTCTGTTTACTTGTGTTGTCAATTTAATTATTTATTATACAATCAAAATGTCCCAAATATATTCTGTATAAGTTTAAAAATGTTTCAAGAATTGATTTAATTTAATAACTAACAGATTTGTTATCGCGGTTCGCATTAATTAAACACTACATACAATTTAACCACACAGAAAATACGAAATTGGTTGGTAGATCATCACGAGCCAACTGCCACCAAAATCTACTAATATGAAATTATTGAAATATGTACTTTACGTCTTGTGTCTTATGGTTGAATTTTTAATATTTATTCGACTTTACGATATATTGCTAGGGCTAACATGATACCAGGAAATTAAACTCTAAAGAGATTGATGCAAAGTTCATATTGCAATAGTTTCCTATGAGTAAATCATACGGTTCACCACACCTATAAGGTGAACATCAGTCTTATTAATAGTCTCATGTTTATTTTATTGTGGGTCAAAAATGCAAAATACAAAATTTATGAATCTATTCTCAATTGGTCGGTTATAATACATTACGTTATGTTATTACCTAACTGAAATATTGTGTTATTTATTGTTTAGTTGTCAAAATTGAAAAATAAAAAGAAACTGTAATGAAATATTAACTTCGCCAATATTTTCATTATTTCGTCACAATTTAAAAAACCATAGGCCATAGATCATCATATCTCTCTTTCGGTATCCAGAATTCCAAAGCAGAGTCACATGTGCCAGTAACTAAAATACCATTTAGATACCGCAACTGAAAAAAGAAATATTTATTTAAAACAGTAAAGAACACGTTATAAAGGACAAAATTTCTAAAACATACCTGAGTGACATCAAAAGTACTTGTTTGAATACTGGAATATGGTTGAGGAGGGTTGGAGTTATACAGAAATTTGATTTCGCCTCTGTCAGAACAAACTATTATATTTCCTTCAGTTTGATAGCAGCCTGCTATTTTATTTGGCGGCTCAATCATGGAAGATTCAGGCCATATTTCATATGAAGTGACAAATGTATGATTTTCAGGATTAAACAGATGCAGACAGCCTTTTGCATCTCCAATATACAGCGAACCTCGTTTCCAGTTGATGCAAACTGGGTAACTTTTATCTGTAGGTATCTTTATATCACTTTTCATCACCTTTCCTGCAGTTCTATCCCATATTGCTAATGTTTTATCCTCACTCACAGATGCAATCATATTGTTATAGCAGTTCATTGACAAAACAGGACCTCTGTGTGCCTTATAAGAATTTATTGGAGAGGGACCAGATCTCAAATCAAAAGAAAGTATTTTTTTTGAGTACAATCCTGCCATAACAATTTTATCACAGGTGACAGCACACAATGCAGACATACCACAACTGGAAAATCATGAATATAGCAATTAGACACTGAAAATTAAAAACATTGTATAAAATCAAAGTTAATCAAACAAGAAATCTTTACTGATAATAATATCAGATTATGCATTTATAAAAATGCAAAGTACATCTTTGTCTGTCTGTTACCTTTTAACACCTAAACTACTGAACCAAATTTGATGAAACATAGTGCACAGGCAGTATAGGCCTTGCAAAGGGTTGATGCAGGGGATGAACGTTCTTCACTATTAAGTATATAAAAATGCCACTTTGTATTCATGTACTGTACATGAATATTGGTATTTACTAAAATTGTAACTGTAATTCCGTACATCCTACTAATATTATAAATACCAAAGATTATGAGGATAGAAAAATGTATAAAGGGGTGGGTAGATGGATGGATGCTCTTTCAGGCAAAAACTAAGAGATCTGAAGTCTAGAAATACACTTTGGAAATACATTTTATCAACATATAATGCGGGCAAAGAGGCAGAAGAAACTAGTATATCAAAAAATGAAAGGTTCTTTCCTTTACAAATTAGAACAGTCCTTGGAGTTTATGAAATAACAATAATAAAACATAGGTTATACACAAAATTATACTTACTTAAATGTTTGTATACAATCTAAACCAGTGCTTATATCCCATGCTTTAACAGTGTTGTCCCATGATGCTGAATACAGAATTGAAGTATTTTCTAAATTATCAGTAGTAAGGTCCCAGACCCATCCCAAATGGGCATCATGAATAATACATTTAGGTTTTGTATTTATAAGTGGACAAGGTAAATCATCTTGCTTTTTAATTTCAGAGGGCTTGAAGTCCATGATATTCCATAGAGCGATACCTCTATCCCTGCCTCCTGATACACACATCTCCCCACCCTAAAAAAAATTGTAACTACTACTGCAGAACTTCATCATTATATATTAATTAAATATTTCAAATCACTGATATATATTTACCTTAATTAATAACACAGTATCTACTGATGCATAATGAACATCTTTCACAACTATATGTCTAAAATTTTGAGATGCACTTTGCCATTTATGTTTCTCAACTTCAATTTCAATGCAAACTTCTTCCCAGTCTATAGGATCATCATCATATATTTTCAATTTTGGTATTGGAGGATAACAACCCTCAATTTTACTATGAACCCAAAACTTCCAAAGGCTATTGTCGGCTAAAATATCATCAAATCGTTTACATACTTTACTTACAGTATCCTTTAGAAATTTTACATCTAAAAGTGATAATATTTTGAGAATTATCTGAAAAAGTAAAGTGTAATAAAGACATGTTACAACACCCACATCACAACTTATATATTCTCCTAAAAACAAAATGAATAAGTCAATATTCTTTACATTAAAAAAAATACCTCAACAGGCATATCCATTAGATTAGCTTCAACAGGTGCATAGTCATCCAATTCATTTTCATTGCCACCTTTTTCATTATCAACATACTGCTCAACAGTTTCCAGTGTTTCACACATTTCAATTTGTTAATCAAAATTCAAATACCTGCAGACAAAGAGTAGAATATCTAAATGACTTTACAAATTTTGTTACTTAAATGCTCTTCAAGTTAGTTAAAATACAATCATCCAAAGTATACATAATATACAAGTTCGCCTTAACATATACATAAAAGGAAGTCTAGGACGATCCATACACTGAACACTGAACAGAGGTATAATTTACTGGCAATATTAACTAATATTTTTATACTTAACAACATTACATGAAAACAAAAGATACACATAAAAACTTTAAATAAGGTCAATCACGATTATGAATTTTAGACGATTTTATTTGTACTATACCTTAATACCTTGCAATGTATGCAAATTGAATTTTTTTGTAATTTATTAAGCCAAATTCTTCAAAAGAAGTTGGAAGAAATGATGATTCCCCTAACAAATATGGTGTAGAGAACTCATTTAATAACATATTTTCTCATACTTTCAGAACAAAATCATATTTCAAGACAGTTCAAAATATTGACAGAGTGGACAGACTGGCAGCTGACAGATCCCACAGAAATTGAAGGTTGGGTCATAACACATTATACTGAAATAGTTTCATGTAGTCGCTAAATCCGCTTTAAAGAGTTCTTTGTTAATTTTTATTAGTTCCGTTTTTTGTTAAATTACGAGTAATTCAACATGGTAATGGATTTTTTACGATACTCGATGCATTTTCCAATGGTTTAAAGCTGACTTTGTGTAAAATTCTGATGTCACTGTCACTGCCATGTGACTGACAGTCACTGTCATATTTTGTTAGGTGTCAGCGTCATAAAAATGAGGAAGTGAGCAACAAAGCCAACAAAGCGTTCTTGCGAGTCCGGACAAGTCGTACATAAATAAAAATTTACTAAAATTAGAGGAATGATAGAAGGATAAATCTAAATAAATTAAATATAAATAAATACCGGAAGCACTTCATATTATAATAAAATCTAGTAAGTAAAACATTATTATTGCTTCCTTTGCTTAGTCTGGATATTTAGCGTTAAATAATCGGGTTTACGGCGTAACCCTCATAAAAATGGATGATCTAATAGCCGGTCCATCTAATGAATATAAAAAGGATGATATGAACATTGAAAACTTATTGACAAATAAGTTTTTGAATGGAGAAATGTCGTTCGCTGAGTATTCGAGCGAGTGGTATGGTGAGGACGATGAAGAAGACGATGTGACAGCTGAGGTTAACCAAATCAACGACGATGAAAACAAATTAACTGCCAACACCAGTGGGAAGCCAGTCCAGAGACGTCGTAAGTTTACACGCTTATCTGCCGCCCTCACTGGTTTAATGGGTGAAGCTAACTTGAGACTCGTGCGAGGCGATTTTGAAACTGCTGAAAAGATGTGTCATGAGATTATCAAACAAATGCCAACTGCTCCAGAACCGTATCAAACATTAGCACACATTCATGAGAATAATGAGGAAATGTCACTTCAGTTTTCATTATTAGCTGCTCATCTGGGTGGATCCGATGCAAATGAGTGGCTACGAATCGCCGACATATCAAAGAAAAGAAAAGATTTTAGACAAGAAATGCTTTGTTATACACAGGCTATTAAAGCAGATCCTCAAAACCTTAACATCCACATGCAAAGATTAGATCTCTTAAATTCATTAGAAGAAATTAAATATCCTCTTAATAATATAAATGTAACACGAGTTAAATGTTATCATAAAATAGTAGCTTCATTGCCACAGACAGAAGGGAAGACCATTATGGAATATGCTAAACTTGCATTAACTTTATACCATAGCACTGGAGAGCTTGACCGAGCCATTGATGTCATGAGTATTGCCTTTGAAAAATGTTCTTCACTGTTTACATTGGAAGATATAAATATTTATTTGGAATTACTTATTGCCATGAAACAGTATCAGAAATGTATTGATGTATTTGTAGCTGCTGTCGGAATTGAAATTGAAGCTGAAATACAAACTATAAAGATTGATGATGGTGCAATTGAGGAGCAAACAAACTATCTCAATTGTTCTATACCTAATAGCTTACCAATAGATCTTAAAAGTAAATTATTAATTTGCTTTATACACTTAGGGGCTTTGAGTCTAGTTCAAACATTGTTAAATGACTTTTTGACAAATGATGTAGAGAAAGCTGGGGATCTGTATATGGATATAGAGGAAGCATTCTCATCAATGGGTCATCATGAAATGGCAATGAAACTTTTGGAACCACTGGTCAAAAATACAAGTTTTGACCTTGGGGCTGTCTGGTTAAAGCATGCTGAGTGCTTAAACAATTTAGGGAGGGAAACTGATGCTATTGACTCTTATTACAAAGTGTTACAACATGCTCCGCACCATCCAGCTGCCAGAAGAAAACTGTTTGCTATACTTGAGAAAAATGGCCAGATAGATGATGCCTTAAATATCCTTCAGCAAGATTATAAATATATGGTCAATGCTAGCCTACTACATGAACAATGTTTGGCATTAAAGAAATATAAAAGGCCTTTAAAATACCTTGAAATTGGGGAAACCTTATTAACAAAGTCACTAACGAAATTTAGACATCCCGAAGAACTAAAAATTGCTGGCAGAGCGAAAGGGGGTGTGGAACTTATTCATGATTTCCGTACACTACGTGGAGAAAATCCACACCATGAAAATGATTTACAATTTGATGAAACGGACACCTTTAAACTAAGCTCTCAACAAGAATGGGAATTGTTTAAGGAACTACTTTCTATAGCTTATGATCATAAAAAATATCTTATTATGCAAAGATTAGCATTCAGTGCTTTGCTATCCAAAAAGGCACCCACATATCGCTTGGACATTGAATTCTACTGTTTTCAAGCTTGTGTGCTAAACAAGGACTATCATAATGCCTTTAGATTTATCAGGGAGTTTGTGCAAAAGAACCAAAGCCCACGTGCTTGGAACCTGTTAAACCTAGTTATAAACATGTTAGATGAAAATACCCATTGTAAATTCCTCTCAAGACTTTTCCTTAAAGATCATAATGTTTTAAGGAATCTTTTCTTGGGGAACAATTTTTTGACTTCTGGAAGATATCTGGTAGCTTTAAAATATTTTTTGGAGTATCATGAGCAGTTTAGGGAGCCCATATCAGCATTTCTAATAGCAATTACTATTTTGGTGATGGCTGCACAAAGAACTGTAGACAAACACCATCACCTGATTTTGCAGGGCATGTCATATCTGCAATCTTATAAACAGCTAAGAAAATGTGATCAAGAAACTAATTATAATATGGGACGAGCTTACCAGATGCTAAACATAAATAACTTAGCTATAGAATACTATGAAAGAGCTTTAGCCTGTGGACCAATTGCAGAGTGTCCAAAGCATGGCACTATAGATTTAACTAAGGAGACTGCATATAATCTGTATATATTATATAAAGACCAGTCTCCAGAAATGGCAAGAAAATATGTATTTCAATATCTTGTTGTTTAAATAAAGTATGTGAAAATCTGATTTGTACATTTTTATTTAACTTAAATATAAACTGAACCTTACATTTATATTAGTGACCATATAATGTTGAGCCATGGCGCTATTGCAATACCAGAAGTATCTGACGCCATGGGTCATGAAGTAGTGGATAAATTAGCCTATTTTAAGAAGTACTTCTACACAATCTTACAGATTCACGATTTAGTATCTATAGGAGAAACGGAATTGGCAGTGAATACATTTACAGCCCAGTCAAACCATGAACCAGTAGGCATCATACAGGTTCATAATTTAACGTAAAGCGAACACAGAAACTTTTATTTTTAGACATTTTTCTATAAATACTTTAGGGGCCTCTTGAATATTACAGGTACGAAATATACCGGCAATAACTTGTGAAATGCAGTCAATTGAAAAAGTGCCTGCTAACGATATTGAATTTGAAGATTTATGCATATTGTTGAAACAATTGCAGAAAAAAAGAAAACAAAAACAGGAACAAGATAATATATTAACTAATTTTTTCAACGACATTAAGATAAAAATTGCTAAAGTCACAGAAAAAAAGGTGCGTAAAAATGTCTCATAACATCCAACACAACATTTATGAATATTATATCGATTTTATGAACCATATTTTTTTCCAGAATTCTTCTTTGTATCCGATATTAAGATTATTATTACCACATCGCGATCGAGAACGAAATCCATATAATTTGAAGGAGAAGAGGCTGGGGGAAGTGTTGGTAAAAGTTCTATCACTACCAAAACATTCTCAGGACGCTCAGAAACTGTTGAATTTTCGTTCCGTTTCAAATAACTCAAGTGATGGTGATTTCGCTGGTGTTGCATATTTTGTTTTGAAAACCAGAATGTCGCAGAAATCGAGTAGTTTAACTATGGCTAATATCAATGACCTACTGGATAAAATGGCACCAACAGACGGAAACAAAAGTAAGTTTGAAGTAAAGTACGTGTAAATTCATTAAACTAGTTGGTCTTCCAATCGGGGCCTTCGTTTCGAAATCTGCACGCACATCTAAGTTTCTAAGCTATGTGCGTATAACTACATACATAGTATAAGACAAAGTCGCTTTCTCTGTCTGTCTCTATGTATTGTTAAATTTTTAAAACTACGCAACGGATTTTGATACGGTTTTTTTTAATAGATAGAGTGACTGAAGAGGGAGGTTTATATGTATAATAACATTAAATATAGAGTAGAAAAATATTGTAATTTTTGAGGTTTCTAATGTGATGTAGTACTTTTTTTTCGCTTATATTGCAAACGCAGGCTGAACCCTACGAGATTTATCAACATAATGTACTCGTGCACCTTGCGTATTCGTGCACCTTGAAAAGGTCTACAGAAAATATCGCGATGGTATATGTCTATATCTTATGTCTTATAACCCATAATAGCAGTTTTTGTCATTTATTGTTTTTGAAAAATAATGGCTTATTTTCGAAGCAATTTTAAACAATACAGCATTAATCCTTATCCAGTTAAGTACCTTAAATACATTGTGGATTTAATATAGATCAATATGGCCGCTTACAGCATGTAATTTAAATGAATATTTCGAGGATATAAGGTACACTTGCGTAGTTACCGGCCGGTCAGCGAAGCGCGCCGCGCGCTTTAATCATGTTATTCACTGAGTGATATATGTAGGCTACATAATATTTTATACCCGTGCGAAGCCGGGGCGGGCCTTTAGTTTGACATAAATTATCAATTACTTCGGTGAAGCAATGTGAGGAAACCTCTCGTATGTGCGGTCTACCAAACAGCACTTGGCCAGCGTGGACTATGTCTATATCTCCCACATTGAGACGAGACCCGAGGCCAGCAATGGGGTAGTTATGGGCTGCAATTATTTAATCAAACCTAAACAAACTAATGCCTAAAAAATATAATGTTAAATAGTAGCGTTTTATGCTATAAACATTCCTATGTATGAAGCGAGTTCTTTATTTAAGATATAAAATATATCATAAATGCAAAATTTTGTGAGAATAAACTTAGGCACGGAAGTAGATTATAGTTTGGAATAAAACAGGCTACTTTTCATAAACCAACCATGCGGATAAAGTCACATACGAAAACTTGTACAGTATATAATATTTTTATTTCAGCAAATCTGGATTACGCATTGAGCTCCGCGTTCAGAGGACTGACCGTAGATCAGTTTGTGTGGTTCTTGCGGATTGTATTGAAAGACATGAAACTGGGAATGAGCGAGCACAGAATATTGGCGGCGTTCCATCCTGATGCACCAGATTTTTTTGATACCTGCGCCGATTTACCAAAGGTTTAAGTGCTTAATACGTATTGTAGTTACCGGTCAGCTTGTTTTTTCTAGGTTCAATGCTTAATAAATACAATGTAAAATACTCGTATAAGTATAAGGATTGTGAGATAGGTATTTAAAGTTTATTTAACAATTCCCTGCCTGATCATGATGGGATCATGGTCATGTAATAAGCGTTCTTGGGAGAATATATTATAGGAAATAATATGTATCGTGTACCTAACTTAAAACAACTTTGTGTTCAAAGGTATGCGAAGAGTTTGCTGACGGTGAAAGTCGACCGTTAGAGTTAGGGATTCAATTATTTTACGCCGTAAAGCCAATGCTGTGTGAGAGACTCAATATCACTCAGAGTTTTAAATTGTTACCCAACAAATCATATTTGATGGAGGAAAAGTTCGACGGAGAAAGATTTCAGGTTTGTAGCTATAAGTAATTCCCTCCTTGTATAAATTCTGATGATTTTTAAATTCATTTTGTAACAGGTATATACGTTAACATAAACATGTGAACTGCTCACAACTTACACAATCGGTCACAATTAACGGACCAATTTAAGCAACAACGGGTGCGGTCGGTAGATGAATGGGCGACTGCTAGTGGTAAATTTTTTTTGCAAAAAAGTGCTTTGAAGGACACATAAAGTCTTGGCGACCGGTTGATTTCGTCGAATGACAGTTATAAGACCTCAGCACAGGCTTTCGGGTGTCATAAAAACTTCAGATATTTCTATTGGTTACTAAGCAAGTAAAACATATGTATATCGTGAGTACCCGCAACACAACATAATATACACAGTTCACAATGAATCGAGTTTGAACTTTGAAATCATATAGATTAATACAGTTATTCATTGCATAAAAGCCATGAATTAATAATAGTACACAACTTTTTTTAGATGCACATGGAAAATGGCTTATTTGAATATTTTTCAAGAAAAGGACACAAATACGGTGATAGGTACGGGAAGACTTGCGACTCTGGACTGCTGACTCCTCATCTGAAAGGGTGTTTCTGTGAGAACGTGAAAAGTATTATACTCGATGGTGAAATGATGGGATGGAATAAACAATATCGATACTTCGGGTCTAAAGGTAAATCAAGATTGTGTTAATTTATTTTCTTATTAGGGCTTGTTTAAGGTACAGATAGATTTACGTATTTTGATTTTGTAATATAAATTAATTTCCAATTAATACATACTAATATAATAAAAACACAAACTCGGAAAACACAAATAAGATTTGTAACCCGCGAACAAACGTTTACTTGTCACGTAAATTGTTGACGAAAATCGAAACCATAAGACCGTGGCAAATTCCTTGGATAGGCCCCTAACTATAATGGTGACATTGTATTTTAATTTTAATAAATCACTGAGTTAAATATCTATTTTTCAAAACTAGTATAATACATCTATAGTTTATCATAAAAAGAATAGTTTAATGATAAAAATATGCCATTCATATGTTTTTTTTGGTTGTGACTTTAATTGATTTTAATTTCTTATATAAAAAAATCCTTTTTAATATATAATATTTTGTTAAAAATGTTATAATTCTGGTCACTCCTGAACTTGTAGCCTACACAAATTTAATTAAATTTAAACTCAATTTAAAGACTTATTATTTGTATTGGATATATAATAATAATTATTATCTTTATTGGTTTTAATTATGCATACATACACATTTTGTGAATCCTCTGGTTCCTGAGGTAGTCGGAACTGTGTTTCTGGGACCAGCGTCTTCTCCCAGTTAGGAACTGTTGTTAAACCAAGAAAATACATATTTTGATTCTATTTTCAGTTTACTTAAGTTAAATAATTTAATCAAACAATGGTAAATATAAAAAATTATATTTAAAGTTTGGTTATGAATGAATTTATATTTTTAATTGTTTAAGGAATGGCTTTTGACGTGAAGAAGTTAACAGAGAAGTCAATGTATCAGCCTTGTTTCTGTGTATTCGATATTCTGTATTACAACGGGAAGTCTTTAGTTGGACCACCGGAAAAGGGAGGTCTCTGTCTGAAGGACCGGCTTAAGTTGCTGGATGCGGCTTTCACCCCCGTCCAGGGCGTTATACAACATAGTGAAAGGAAAACTGTTAAAGAAAAGTGAGTACAAATTTTTAAACACATTGTACAAAGAGGTTCTAATTTTTTTTTAAATATTTGTTGACTCAAATTTTTTCATAAAATACACCAATTTTTTTATACATATATTTATATTATTTTATGTAATTTATAATTATTTTTTTATTCCTAAGCTTTTTTTATGTGAAAAGCGGATAAACAAGCAGACGGTATCACTTGATCGCAAGTTGATCATGGTCGCCCATGGACGTTAATAATACCAGACTGAAGTGTTATTACTGCGTTGCCTGCTACGAAGGAGGGAATAGACCCGCATACGCGGCGAAGAGAAGGAATATGGGAAGCGGTACATTGCGAAAGAAATAAAGTATTGAGATCAATAACGTCAGCAACTGACCCCAGATACACTAACTACATACCACTTCAGGGCGGGAGATTGAAGAAGAATGGACGGAGGATGGAGAGGAAAAACGGAAAGCTGGCGCTGATCATCCCATTTAATGTCGAACGACATCTGTTTTCTATTAAATTATAAAAAAGTATTATTCTAACAGCCGTTGCCTGTAATATTTTTTATTTCGCACATCTATACCATTCCGCATTGGAGCTGTGTGGGGTAGCATGCCTTAAGCTTTCTGAGTTATGGGAGATCATTAATGGGTTTTGGTTATGTTTAATTTAAAAAAACTTAGGAAGTTTCGAAGTACTAGAAATCATGATTAGGGCTAATAAACATTAAAAGGGTTAATAAAGTTATAGCTACATTAAGGGAAGTAAGGATTATTTTTTATATAAATGTTTATTATATATTACATAAATAAAATATAAGTGATCTAGCTGTCCGTCCCACTTCGCTCGGGTAGAAGGAGACCTTCGGAGGTAGACTCGTAGTCGGAACGGGGTTTTGCATAATAATAATAAATAAAATAAAATTTGTTGTAATAGCGGCGATATTCTACAAGCCCTTAACGCCGCAATAGAAAACCAATCTGAAGGTATCGTCGTTAAGGACGTCGATTCATACTACATCGCGAACAGGAATAAGGCTGGCTGGTATAAGATTAAACCTGAGGTGAGTTTGTTTTTTATTTAATATATAAATCTCGTATGAGTTGAACTCCTACAAAACAGCATGATTGATTATTGTTTTTTTTTTTATGTATACATGAATTTATTCGGTAGGTCTGAGAATATTTTTATACTCTTAAGCGATAAGGATTTTTTCCTTTTTTTATTATTTTTAAGGTCGGTTATGAAAAAAATATCTTAACCCTAAATTTTTTATTTTATCTTATCTGCACTTCTTCGAAAACAACCTGCAAAAATCTCGGATTTCTAGGTGAAGAACTGGAATCTAATGAATTTCTAGATGGTAGTAATAGCGTCATTAACATTCTATATATTTTTTCACTCAAGATATATGTTTTTCGCGTTGATATTTCGACCTAGTTGCATGTACACTGTCCACGATGAGGACAAGGTTTAGTGGGTTTCAATAGTCGGCAGAAGTTATACACGGCTGTTATTTACAGTACACGGAGGGAACAATGACTGATCTAGACCTAGTCGTGATCGGAGCTGATGAGACCGAGAATAAGCGGCATGGCCGCGCCCGGAGCTTCCACGTTGCCTGCCTCGATGCTGCGTCCGGTATGATGACCAGCTTCGCATTTGTTCCTTGGTTGTGTTTCTTTTTACATGGAAAAAGGACTTTATTTGTAGGCAGTTAACATCCATTGGCAGGAATAATACTGAGTTATATTCGTTATTTAAGAGCAATGGTCGTAAGTATAAGATTATAAATGTGAATTTATTGCAAAGATACCATGGTTGTAATTTGGTTGAAGGTAGAATATTTTTTAAACTTTTCTTAGCTAGTAAATCTATGAAGATCTACAGTTTACCTAAAAATACACGCGGACGGATTTTAGCGATGACTTCGTATGTCTGGAACTCGGTGCAAATTTGATTTGGAATTTTTACCACATAAACTCGTCTAGTTTGTTCTGGAATTTTTTACCATACAACCTTGAGAAGTAAAAATTCCAAATCGAATTTGCACCAGGAGATAGTGGATCGAAGTTACTAACATAAAAGTCCTTTAACAATGCTCTTTGCCTGTTTGTGATCCCAACGATTAATGCTGATCTACACTAATATTATAAAGAGGAATTTGATTGTTTGTTTGAATTGAATAGGCTTCGAAACTACTGGACCGATTAAAAACATCTTTTACCATTCGAATCCCACATTATCCCTGATGTACATAGGCTATATTTAATACGAGAAAAATAGGGATCCGCTTTGTAACTCAACGTGTGAAACAAGTGCCGAAAAAATCCTTAAATCGTGTACGCTGCGGAAATGATTAACAATAGAACAAAGTGATATATTACAGTTTTATAGAGAATATCAATATCTGCAAATAAATCCGTGATAGTTCATGTCTAACTGTTACAGATTTCTGGTAATTGGTTCTTCCGAAGCGAAGCGAGGGCACTTTTTAGTTTTTAATAAATTTATCAACTCAAGCAAGTCCGGATTTTAAGTAGCGTTTATTCCTTTAACATTTCTTGGTGATATTGTAATAATATTTCAGTGATGACGTAGGTGGTGGTCGTTGGGTGTGTGTGGGTCGAGTGTACACGGGGCTGACGCACACAGAGAGGGAGGCGATGTGCACTGCGCTGGAGGCTCACTGGACGCCCACGAGGCGAGTCCCGCCGCCGCCCTGCCTCTACTTCAACAAGGAAAAGCCTGACCTATGGGTGCTACCTGATCATTCCATCGTGTTAGAGGTATGATAATGATACTGTCTGGTTACACAAATATATATATGATGTTGATATGAGTTTACGACCAGCGGTAACCCATTCTCAACCCGACCGCGTCCGCTCTTACTTACATTTTTCGATCGCCTTATTAACCAAACAAGCCTTTGAAGGATTTAAACGCTTCAAAGTACCAAGTACATATTCAAATAAAAATTAAAATGATTTCGATTAGTCGGACTTTTCCCGTAACATATTTTTACAATACGTCTTGTTTCTTTCTCCACTTGGCTTTTTAAAAAATGCATTTATTTTCTAATATTTTTTACTCAGTATTACTTTAATAATGTTATTTTGTTATCTCGACCTTACTGAGGAGTAACTAAATAAGTTTGAGCGTCTCCAAAATGTATGAGTTAAATTCATATTTGGGCTTCGTAAATATGATCATGTCTCTGAATTTCGTTCCAAACTCAAGTGGCTTCCTATTTGGCTTAGCTGGAATGC
>DWJZ01004744.1:0-14942 GCA_018249125.1 Asbolis capucinus
CGACATAGTTTTGAGGGCTAAAACCTAGGCCTGATTAAAAATTCCCAAAGAACTCAATGCTAAGTTCCCTACAGTCCCACTATGACAGCAGCGCCAATATGGTTACGATTAAAATAGCCGTTTTTGCGAAGCCTACAGCCAACAGCCTAACTAGACAAACTAGATGGCAGCAGATATGAATGTAAGTTTGTGAAGGAGTGTGGGTAGATGGATGTTTGTTACTCTTTCCTGCAAAAATTACTAAACGGATCAAGATGAAATTTGACAGAAAGATAGATTATTGTATAACACTTTTTATCAATGTACCTACCGGGCGGACGATGCTGCGGCCATTAGTACTTATATAAATAGCAGAGTCACATAAGGGACTTTATAGCAAATTCAATGGTGTTATCGAAAACGTTGATTTTATTTTAAATAAAACAACAAAATAACTGAAACACTTTATTTAAATTATAACTTTTTCATATAAATTACGCTCTTTTAAAGTGTAACTGGAAGCCTCTACATAAACATAAAAAGGTAGTAAGTTCATATTTAACAATACAATAAGTAATATACTGTAGTAAGTAGTTATATAAATTAAGTAGGTAGGTATATCTTACAATTATATCCTATTAATACCGGAGTATACTGGTCATGAAGAACAATGGCGTTTAGTTTTCACCTAGAAACAGAAATAAACATTAAATGTTACACGTAGTATGAGAAATATATGTAGAATAATAAACTAATATTTTTTTTATAAGATGTTGCTGGAAGCTAAAATAAAATTTGAAAACTCAACCTAGTTTTGACAGTAAATTTGAATTAACCATAATACTAAAGAGATAATTATAAAGATTAAAAATAGCACATAACTCATAATAAAAACATATTAAAATTGTATATCTAGTGATTATATTTCGGAAGTTAATAAATAATATCTCAATAAAAATTTACAAAAATACAACAAATAATTCCGTGCTAAGAGAAAAACATGCAAAAATAAAATATGACGTAGACATGCGATAAAAATACACACGATTGAAATCAAATTATTATAATACAAATACACGTTATTAAATATTTTAAATACATTATACATATTTATATTATTTTTACACATCAAACAAAAAAAAACACTTGAGCCCTTAAGAAGACCTTTATTCAAATTGGACTTATTGAACATATCTTCATAATCAAGGCATTAATAACTAAACCGAACATAAAGTAGTATGTAGCAAAAGTATCCGAATACCGATTTAATATATAACAACCAACAGACTGTTAGAATGCAATTCTGCAATTCTATTATTGTTTTATTATATTTTGAATATTTACACGTCGAAAAAGGTGTTTTTGTAAGAAGAATTATCATAAATTTTATGAGTTATCAATTCCTTAACAGGCTTACTAATAAAAGCTGAAGTAAATTTATTACTAAAACTATTTAAAAAATACGACATCACAGGTCAAGTAAAAAGTATAATTATATTCGTTGCAATGCAAAATAATTTAATCTCTACAAGTTCTACATTAATTAATAATATATTATGAACTATAACTTAAGAGGAAATATATCTAATAACTAGAAACAGCCGGATAAATAAAATATTAAGATTTTCAATATAAATTGGACTTAAACGTAAAACATGAACTATACAAAAATTAAAAGCCAAATTACACGGTTAAATTGCTCAAAACTAAATAATATTTACGCTTAACTTTACGGCATTTCTGAACTACAATGAAGTTCTGAAATACAATTTCTGAACTGTAAGAAATTTTTTGCATGCGTGTTTAGGTTTGAATTACCAAGTTGTGATATCAAAACTGCCATAAAGTTTGACGTCCATTTTATCGAACACTGTCATTAAAGTAGGAGCATAGCGATGATGGTGATCATGGCTAGCAGTAAGCCAAGTAGCGTCAGCCAATCCGAATCTGCCAAGTGCTGGGAGAGCATCACAGTGTACGAGCAAGCTAACATCAAAGTGCCGGAGTCGTGCCAATTGCGCTTGTTCTTTGAACTATTGCCTGCTAAAACAATCAAACAATACATACGATCAACGTTAGTCTAGCATTCGAATTGCAACATTACTAAGACAAATCGACAATGAAATGAAAACACAATGAGCGGGATGCATATGATTAAAGTGAAATCCATACACCATGCATGATAATACACCACATACCTTTGCTGTCGTTTTGTGAATTATTGCTTTGCCTTTTGTTTCTCCATGGAACTACATTGGATGGCAGTGAATTACTTTGACTAGGAGTACCATCATCGATTGAATGCCTTCTCAACTGTTGATTCATTGTTTTTACCAGCTTCGGCGAGCTAAGGCCAGCGTGAGGCTCATTGTTACTTTCTTCGTTATTTTCTTTGTCTATTTCTGCTGAAAGCTTTGCTTCACTGTTTAATTTAAAGATTGTGGCTAATTCTTCTGAAGAATTGTATTCAGTGGAATCTGCAGCATCTTTCCCCTTGTATTCTAGATCATCTTCATAAATAGAAAGATTTATTGAAGCTCTATTAGGAATATGTTGCTTCTGTGTTACTTCATTTAACTTTTCCCCAGCCTCAGATATACTAGATATGTGGCTTCCTACAAGTTCACTTTTAGAAGATCTTGTAAACAATTTGTCATTGACTTCAGATATACCAGCTATTAAATCCGAGATTCCATCTTTTAGTTCTTTGAAAGCATTTATTCCCTCTATTTCTTTCACTTTATCATCCGTATTTAAAAAGGGATTTAATGACTTAACTGGATTTACTGTTGCCTCAGTTATAAATTCGCCGTTCTGGTTTTCAACATTCACAGTGTCATTTTTTACAACAACAGGTGTTATATTAGGTATTACTTTAGAATCTGGGATCGCAACTGTAGTTTCCTGAGCTTTTAACTTCTCTTTTTCGTCTATATAATTAGATAGTCGCAAACTTTCGTCATTAAATGTTAACTCCTTTTCAAAACTAAATTTTAACTGATCTTCAGCTTTATGGAGTTGATCTGATATGACCAATAAACTATCTTCTGTTTTCTTGCCTTTTCTTGAATTATCAACTTTACTAAAAACATTGTTGTCTACTTTGTTGTTTATTTCAGATTGGTTGGGTACCTGTTTTGCATTACATTTTGAATTATCATGAGACTTACTTGTCAATTCATTTAAAAATGTTATCCTACTATCGGATATTCTACTTTGAACGTCTGACAGTTCGTTCTTATTACGATTTTTATCTAACTCTGCTAAAGCAACACCCAATTTGTTGCTTGTATCCATTGCTTCTTGTGCTAACATACTAAGAACATGTTGAAATTCCTCTTTCGAAGATCTTTTACAAAGAGGTGATCTGTTTGATGGAGATGAACTCTTTGATTTGTCACAAGATGGTGGCTTAGCAAAACATTTATCATCACTATGAATGAATGAATCGTCTTTTGCGAAATGATGTGATGGTGCGTGAGTGTTATTGACAAATATATTGACAGTATTGTGACGTTGTTTTACCTTATTACGCGGATAATCTTTGTGAAGACGATCTTGTTCATTGTCGTTGTTCTCGAATGTATCGCGAAGCCGTCTCATGACATCGCTATTACTATGGGTCTTTTGAAGATGGGATACTTTACTTACATTGAGGGCATCATCTATTTCTTTCTGTATCATAGAAAATATATTTGCAGATAATGATCTCACAGCACGCTTTTTCTTGATACTTGCTGGCGAATCTTTATTAAATGGAAATTCTACATAATTTTGATTATTATTTGTATGCCCATTAAAGTCTTCGCCATTAAACAAATTCGAATGTCTATTATCTTTGCGTAAACTTCTGTACGCAAGATCATCAGATACAAGATCCGGAGATCGTTTTGGAACAAATCGAGATCGTCCTTTGTTTTCAGGTTTTGCATGCAAATAATCACTTTGTGGTGCTGGGGATACAGGACCCACAGGGATTCCAAACGGAGGTTGTGGATCTATTGTTTTCAAACGACTATTAGTTTGTTTTATATTTCTATACACAACGTCATCATGAACAATATCTGGTTCATTTCGCTCTGATTGTTTGTCATCATCAGATGCATAGGGAACATATACCGGAGAAGCTAGCATGTAACTAATTTGAGCTTGAGTTTCCTTATAATTTGGCCTTTCCTTTGAAAATGAATTCATCCTTCGGAATGCCATATCATCTTGTAGTTTGTCGGGTAATGTAGATCGTCTCGATATGCGTCTTAACGGTGTCGTAGGTTGACTTCGAAGTTGTAGATCGTCATCGTTTCCATTCCAGTCATTAAATTGGTCGTTAAACTTCGGTGTCATTAATTCTCGGCGTTCAGCTCTATCTAATAAATCTTCGTCTCCTAGGCCTAAACTATTGTAAATAGCTTCTAATTCATTTAGAGCGTCATCAAGATTAGTAGACTTTCGCCTTTCTGAATTTTTTTCGTCATCGGAATGCATCTGAGAAGTGCTTGAGGCATAAGTATCCGATTTATGTCGTACATGTGTTTTTGAATTGGGAGACGTGACCTTTGGAGGCTCCACTGTTACTGATCGTTTGTATTCAGTTGTTGCTTTCCAAACCTGGGCGCCATCGATAGTGTCAATAGTCTTGTTTTGTCTATTTTTACTATCAGCATTGTCGATGTTCTCAAGCAAAGTTTCCCTGCCTAGTTTTGAATGATCTTGGTAACCTTTTTGTATTTGTGTACTACCTGTATAGTCACAGTTATTTTTGGAATTCGAAAACACATTTTGCTGTCGTCTATTTTTTTCAGCAACATCCATTTTTCTCCAAAATTCGGACGCATTTCTTGGTCGCCTATAGGCATTTTCCATTATGTTAGAAGAAGTTTGGGAATCACTTAAATATTGGTTTTCTAAACCATTTTGACTAGTTTTTATGCTAATAGGTCTTCTAGACCTTGGACTCTGATCAGCATAATAAAGGAAATCCTGTCTCATTTGAACTGGTTCTGGCTTTATTAAGCCTGGCGTTTCAATTTGTTTTCGCCATGGTGGCGTATTTATATACATTCCATAATGATTAGGTTCAGCTGAAACCGAGGCAGGTCTGCGTGGTTGCTCACTTTTATACCTATAGTTTTGTAAGTATTCATTATTTTGCATCGCAATATGATCTTCAGAATTAGAAATTGGGCGTCGTAAGCCGTTAGCTACATACGCCGTCGATCTTTCCTGGCTTCTTCTCATTATTCTTTCGAAGTCATTATTTGGTACACCGTAGGGCACATTTTGGTTTTGAGTACTTCTGTCTGCTACTACTGAATTGTTCTCGTAATACATTGACAATGGTGTTACTACCTTACGATGCATATCTCGGGGTGGCGGAACTGGAGGGGCTCGTTCTTCTTTTTTAACATTGATTGGTACATTTCCAAGTGGAAATTTTACGCACATAATTTTATCAGGATTTTCATATTGGCTGGATACACTTCGTTCTCTGTTACTGTTAGCATGAAGCGATTCTTTATTAACATTGTTATTTGGATATTTAATGGAATAGTTAATATGTTCACTGTTTACTTTAGCACTGAAATTAATGGATGATGGGTAACTTTGCGTTGACGGAAAAGATGATATTGATTCAGATTTCATAGGCCGTAGATTCAATTCATTAACAGTTAATTGGTCAGATTTAGTTTTATTGACTTGTTCTCGTTTACATGTTCCGTATCCACTACTTTGACTAGTGGGTGTTCTTGTTAACATTTCAACCTCAGCCTTTGTATATCCTTGCTGAAGTAATTCAGCTTCTTTATTGAGTTGGTTTTCTTCATCTCTTGATAATCGTTTTATATATCTTTCGTTTCTAGCACTCCTAGATCTTTTGTTTAAAGAGCTATCACGTGATCGCATTAGTGACTCATCACTTCGAAAACGAACAATAGAGGAAGAATTTGAGGATTTAAGTGACTCTTCTTCACTACTAGATTCTCCCCTCATGCTGTTTCTAAGAGCTTCCACTCGAGCTTTTAGTCTGCCTTTTCTTGTCTTTTTCGAAGGTGTTTCAATTCCAATTCGCTCCAACATACTGGATGAGTCATCTTTTAAACTGACCGATTCTTTAGAAGCTCCATATTTATGTTGAGCTTTATAACCAAGTATGAATCCGGCTGATGGATCCGATAATACTTCATCATCATTAGCTTCCCGTTTGCTTGGTTTGGCTAAGCTTTGAGCTCTTCTCGTGTCTCTTATCACTATATGATCAAAGTTGTTAATCGCAGGAGGCTTCTTCTTTTTTTTAGTTTTTCTTTTGGATGGAGATTTCGAACTGACTCCTTCGTCACTCTGCGACGATGATCCACTTTCATCTTCTTTTTTCTTTCTTCTAAAAAGTTTTCCAATGGACCATTTCTTATCTTTCTTGGTGCGTTCAGCATCAACATCGGGCTGGACCGGTCTTTCAACGTGACGTGGTTGGACGGATGCGTACTCTTCGTTGTAGACCCGGTAGGATGGTGATGGTCCAGTGAGGTCACGATGCGGTACTGGTGGAGAGTTGACAGTCTGAAAAGTAAAACAAGACTTATGTAAATAGAAGGAATAATTACTGGCATTACACAATAAAATTCACCTAATAAATTGGAGTGTCAAAAAAGTTGTTGTGCAATAAGATAATATAATGTTGAATATTTGAAACTGACCACATTGTAAATAAAAATAAATAGATGTATAGCTGTCTGTTGACAAGAATTAAAAATAAGACAAACATTCTCGCCTTGCTGTCTCGTGTACGGAGGAAGCAAGGACGGCTTCTTGGCACTCGTTCAAACTAGCAAAATGGGAGTTCTTTATCTACTTTTTTCTTCAGGGTCCAACAGTTAAGTGGACTAGTTAAGTGGTTATTCATTCACTAAAGCTGGATAATGTGATTTTAGGCTAAAGCCCGAATAAAATATCGAGTTTTAATGCATGTTAAATATAGGAATAATAAGAATATAGAGAGCAGATATAATGAGAGAATATAAAGATCTCATAATCAGCTTGTGGCGATAAAAAGTGATCAGCCTACTGAGAAGGCCTTAAGGATCCTTCACCACGCTGCTTCAGTGCGGATTCGTGATGGGGTACTAACTCCAGGGCTGGCCTATGGCCACGAGGCCAACCCAAGTGTCGGAAGTTTTTATGCCACCTGATGGCCTCCAGCGTAGCTTAACGATGGCTATGTAACGATAACAACGAACGACGGTTTTACGTGCACTCCGAAGCACGGAAGGGCTCATGAATCTTTTGCCACTTAACTTTTTCGATCGCCTACAATCGAAATAAGCTACATAGTTAACTACTTGAAGTGAAGGCCAATGACAAAAGAATCCTGAGTGCTTCTGTACTTCGCAAGGCACGTTAAGTCTTGGTTTCTGGTTGTTATCCTAAAATTGCAGCCTTTGAACCTAGTTCTCTAGCTCTTCAGATGGCTTAATAATTCCCGACACTTGGCTTGAGCCTTTCCTTCTCCACCAATCCGCATGATATAGGTACAGAAAGTTCTAGAAGAGACCGATGGTCAGAAATGGTTTGAAGATAAACATTCTCACTCTTTTTTTTTGTTTTAACGAAGTAGAGGTTAGTTATTAAACATTATTTCCATTATTTATCGTATCGTATAAAATATTAAATATAGAATAAAACATAACTAAAACAGCAAGACTTATCAGTTTAATTTGTACGTAAGTAAGTAGTTCAAACCTGATAAGAGTTGGGGATTGAATAACAGATCAATTAAAATAATTGAGTAAATCAACAGAAAACCAGCGATTATTATTACAAAATAGATTACATATTTATTGCGAGTAAGTCTTCTTGTTTGAATAACTACTACTGGATTCGTTTCTTAGGCATTTTTGTGACAAATGAATGTTTATTCTACGGTTATAAATTTTATTTGTGTTGTTCACTACACAAGAAATGTTCTTTGGTGCAGGCAGTGGTGTAGCTACCTTTAGTGGCACCCGGTGCGGAAGTTGGTGGTGTCACCCCATTTTAAGCAAAAAGTAACAATTTTTTTTATTATTTTTTTTATTTTTGTTTACATTGTTCATTGTTGAGTAACCGGCTGGGTGTCACCCCAAAAAGCGACCCTGCCGCCCCCCCTTTGCAATGCCACTGGGTGCAGGGTTGTTGTTTGGTTTACTATAAAATGTTCAGTTTTATTACTAAATACTGAAGTTGTTAATAATAATATAATAACAAATATAAATATCTTTGGACAATTCACACACGGCCATCTGAATGCAAACGAAGCGTCAGCTTGTGCTATGGTGATCAGATAACTGATAAACATACATATATATTTTTAAATACATATATAGATATTTATACCCAGACACACAGAACAAACATTCCTGCTCAACACAGAAAAGTTTGACTGAGGTGGTCATCGAACCCACGACCTTCAATGTTAGCAGTCAGGTTCTCTAAACACGGTCTGTCCAACTCGGAACTCTACAAGAATAGACATTTTTAACTGTAGCGGGTACTCACGATTATTGTAACCTATAGTGATATTTCACCTAATTCGGACTAAAACACAGTATTAGGGGCCACGTTACCTTGATACAAGCAACTCGATCGGAATATAAATTATAATATTCTTAAGTACTCGTGCTCGTTTGTAGTATTTAGTGTCCACAACTATAAAAAAATGTTTAAAAACAGATTACTGGACTTAGACTGTGTGATGTGATGTCCCTTGATATTATTTTTGCCCTAGAACAATGACGAATGGTTTCGTACAAACATTTTAGATGAATATTTTTTATACAAGCTAGGTGTAAAATCGAGACGCATTGGCTCAATACGCGAAATTTTAGGGATTGGCCATAACTGAGGTATTAGCAACAGCCATTGTAAAAGTCTATACTCTTAAAAATATGTATGTATATAATTCTCAATAAAGCCGATTCTTCAATAGATAATTGGTAATGTTATTTTTTTCTATTCTTTGTATGAAGTTTGAAGCCTTTACGTATGTTTAAAGCCCAAAGCCCTTACGAAACAGACAGACGGGCTGATGTTAGTCAACCTCTCATCCACGGAGTTTTGCAAAGCTTTTTTTTTAAATGAATACTAGTCACAATTGGTCAAGAGTTCAGGATTCCCCAACAATGACTATGACCGGCTGGGTGGAACGTAAATATGGGCTACAGCCAAATTACGTCTTGTGCTAGTATCTATTTATATTTTACGACCTTCGAAACATGTATAACACTTACAGGTAGAAATGATTTAAAATAATCATTTGTGGTTCGTTCCGCCACTCCTATCATGGCGACCATGTTAAGCAGTTTATAATCAGCACACACACATACACACTCTCACAGAATCTGGCACTAGACACTACGTGATAAATCAAGTTTGTTGAAATGGCAAAATATGTCTAATTGAGCATTAGGTTTACATCTGGCGTTTTAAACGTATGGGTAAACGACATGCGTTTAACACTTCTTTTGAACTCTACACTGTCGATCATTTTAAATGTCACTTTTTCAAATATCGCGGTGTTTACAATAGAAAAGGTGTTGTCAAATTTATAGATCAGTCTTTAGTTTAAGATGCGCGTGCGCGTTCTATCGGGTGTTCGCGCCGACTCCGGAATTATTTCAGTGCTGTTATGAAAACGGCGCTGACTTAAGTCCGTTTACATCTTACGGAGCTCTTGGACGATGCGACAACGCGATTTGTCGTAATCCATAAATAAATATTTGTTCTTAGTACTTGTAAGCTTGTAAGTTAGCCAAGCTAAGCAGGAGCTAGGATAGCTTATTGGCAAAAATTTCAAGACCACATACGCGCAACTGACGGCACGTCGATCCCAGTTGTCAGCATTAGATGTCCATCGTTAAACCAGCGGGTCTATTACGTATGTTGCAAACGGAAAACAATTACGAATATGTTGCGATAATTGTTTGTAGATCGTTCGCTTTACGTATCAGCGATACTAATATTTGCTGTTTAAATAATACTTGTGAGTTCATATGTTGATATAAAAATCAATACCACTTTTCGTTGTAATTTTATAACCCAAGAACGGTCCTACCTATCCAAACCAAATGTTTAGGCTTTATTCGAACTACTTAGTAGATGGTTTATATTAAGTTTACACAAAATCGGTAAAGTGGTTAATAACATTGTTTGTGTTTGTAAATGGGGAATTTCTGTAAAATTTAACCTTTTTTCAGTCCACTCGGACGAAGTCACGCATGGAAGCTAGTACATAATATTTTTCTTGTAGATACCTTGTTCTTTACGTGTTCGAGAAAAGTATTTTGGTAAACACATATTAGGGACCTCTCAAAAAAAATCAAAATAACTCTCATTGTAACAAACAGTTGCAGATAGGTTCATGATAACAGCTTTAGTTTACTTCAGCCCTCACCTACTCAAAAGGCCTAATACGTGACAGAAGCATAAATGTCTAGGACGTGACGATCTTAGTAAAGTACAAACCTATCGCACGAAGATATTGAACAATGCACTTTGATTCATTTCAATATTATGGTTACAGTCTGTCGTGTTCGGTTCTCCTGCTGTAGTTAACTTCTCTCAAGCTGCATCCTGTATGTCATCTTTCACTATTGCAGGTAGACAGTTGTCTGCGGCAGATATGAGAATGTTGAGATAGATGTTTGGAGTGAGCAGAATAGATAAAGTAAGAAATGAGCATGCTAGGGGAAGTCTGAAAGCTGAAGGAACAGATAAGTTGAAAAGGAAACGAATGTCCTGGTATGGACACGTAATACGGCGAGAGGAAACTCAGGTGACGAGAAGGAGATATTAATGTAGATGAAAAGAAAGAACGTGACGGTCAAAGAAATGATAGATTGTGTGAAAGATGATATGAGTTGTAAGAGAGTCAGTGTTGAGCTAATGGAAGAGAAAAACATATTGCGCTGACCCCGAATAAAATTGGGAAAATGACAGGACGATGAAATTGTCGTTATAGCCTATCTATTTGGAATTGTCTTCTCCCATTAACTTTTAATGGGTTATTAACGATTATTATTGCGATGATATATTATTAATCCCTATTCCATGTTTTTTGTAATATACATATGTATTTGTTTACTATTTTGAACTTACCAATCTTCATACTTAAAGAAAATAACCGCACCTCAGTAGAGCTTGTCTAATTCAAACATTACTTTTGATTTTGCTTTTATCATAATCAATTCGTAATAAAGGCGTTGGAGATAGCTTCTGGTACAGTGTTATTTAGTATTTCGACGTCGTTAACTCCTGTGTTAGTTAACGTATCGTGATGTCGTTCCGACATCGTATTCCGGTCGGAAGCTGCGAACTGACCCGTTTCTAAATTCTGCGCTATAAACACAGCATCGCCTCCGTTGCTCCACAAATCTAGTTATTTATATAGTTTGATCTCGTATTATTTATTTTTTATTTTAATGCAGTTCTTGCGCTGGAACGCCGAGAATTCGCCCGTCGGTATAAATTATAGCTTTCAATGAGTTCTTTTTTGATCCATCCAATGTTTACTAAATTAAGTCCGTGATTTAAACCATTTTAAACCACTTTGAGCCATTGTTTTCAGTGCGGTTTAAATAAATTCTTCAGTGACTAACTAAACGCTTCTAAGACAGCGCAATTAATTTGTGTTAAAGCAGTTTGTTTTGTTTGGGTTTAAGAATAAAATTTTGTCTTACTTTTTACATTTTTCTTCACTAATACATTTACAATTACGACTCGGAACAACATCAGAACCTGTGTTTTTAGAATTCATATCGTATTTATTTATATTTTATTGGACTTCTTAAAAATAGGTTTTACAACGGGCGGTCTTAATGCCTAATGGCATTCTTTACCAGTCAACCCAGGGTGATGATGAGAATATGAGGCAGGTCATACAAGAGGAAAAAGAAAAGCATTATTTAAAATTTCTTCTTAATTAGAAATTTGTTTGTTACAATTTATTTGTATAAAAATCAATGCCACTTTTCGTTGTAATTTTATAGCTCGAAAATGGGCTCACCTATCCTAACCAAATGTTTAGGCTTTATTCGGACTATTTAGTAGATGGTTTATGTAAAGTTTACACAAAACCAGTAGAGTGATACTTCATTTATCACATTGTTTGTATTTTACTCTAAATTTAACCTTTTTTCAGTCCGCGTGGACGAAGTCACGGGCGGAAACTAGTTATACATATAACATGATACATAATATTAATAAATTTAGATACAAAATAATATTAATTCGCCTATGGACTTAGTAATCGCCAAACATATGAAAAAAAATGGTTTTATCTTTAACATTGTAATAGCACCTATCTAATAATGTAATGATTAATTAATAAATGAATTCTGGCAGAGTTCCGAAGCCAAATATGGAACAATAGGAAAGAAAACGTCAACGCAAAATGGGAAGTAGACGGAACAGTTAGTCACCGGATTTAACCGACAGTTAGAACGTTAATTGAGCTTTCAACGGATGTCCCATGCAAATCAATTTACAGTAATCTAATCGTTATAAACCCACATAATATGATTAGCCAGTGATTGAGTTCAACTGTTTGATTAAAAAATAAATAAAGAAAAATTGAGGTACTTCAGCGTAGGTAAAACAAATATTAAATTTGGAACAGATAAATTTGTGTATGCCAAAAATAAATGCCAATTTCGAAATTGGAACACTTTTATTCAATTCACTTTTATTCATGCCAGCAATTTACCTGGCATGAATAAAAGTGTTCCAAATTCGAAATTGGCATTTATTTTTGGCATACACAAATTTATCTGTTCCAAATTTAATATTTGTAATTCTTTTTTATAAAAATTTTGTTGGGCATATTAATAGAAAATTCAACTATAATTTTATTTGTACACATAACTTTGTTGAACTTTTTTCAATAAAACAAATTTTCGTTGCACATCCCGTTGGACAGGAAGCATTATCAAGCATTATTATTAATAATTAATAAGTAAAATCAAAATGAAACTAAAAATATTATGTTTTATCATCTCAAAATTGTTAACATACTTAAAAGCAGGTACTTAAAAGGACAATCGTTTAAGTAAATTTACGGCTGTGTTTACAAAGGATCATGAAATTGTTGTGTTTGCATGTATTTGAGACCGTTTAAGTGCGTGCGTACGTGCGTGTGCGTCTGTGTGTATACTCGTATGTGTGTGTGTGTAATGACTAAGTGACTGTGTGATGTGTGCGACTAAGTTAAGATTAACTTCGCTCTTCGATACATAATTTAATTAAAGTTTAATTTATGGCGCTTAAATTAAATTTAAACCAATGTTCAAACTCTGTTCACCTCAAATTGAGCACAATAAAGTGTTTAACCCTCGATCGAATGAAGTGAGGATTGCTCAAAGAGCCAAAATATCGTGAGTCAAGTGCACGATGAACCGATTCAGTTACTAGTTAATTTTATACCGTAGACATAACAACGTAATCTGGACCTTATTTAAAAGGGAATAGAGTTCAATATCAATTGAAGCAAATGTGTTATTGTATGATATCGCCGAACCAATAGTTATTAATATCTATGATCTATTTTTTCCGATGATGTTCAACATTTGTTTGTATTTTCGAAGATTAGTGAGTGATTATAGAGTTTAATGTTTGACGGTGGGATTAGTATAATAACTGAGAAAATTAACTGGATTTAATGGTGGGAAAACATTCAGAGACGGATCCAGGCTTTGTCTTGGGGGAGGTCTCGAAGAGGTGATGGTAGGGTATAGGAAGGGTTTACGTATATTCCCCCTCCTTCCTATTCTCATGTTGTGTAACAGAAGCGGCGCTAGTCACTTAACATGGGTTATTCGTCATCTCGCCCGACAAAAACTGGCCCGATCGAGCGACTTAGCACCTATCGAATGAACCTAGTATTTCTGTCGCCGATACGCCCACCTCTAAAAATAAAATAAATCCTTTTTGAAACCGTTTAATCACGAGTTAGCTCATTTTCCGGTTATAGAAAAAAAAACCTGTCTATTAATAAAGGGAAATTACAAACAATACATAACAAAGTGCCTTTGAAGGTGCATGCTTCGAATTCCGGCACGGTAGGTATTTATAGACAGATGAATATTTGTTCTCGGTTATTTATTTTTATTACCACTTTCGACGTTTGAAATAGAATTTCGAATAGTCAAGTCAAGCGAGCCCACATCACAGTGATGATGAACTGATGATGAACATGATCTGATCTGATCCCAAGTTCATCAGATCTATTTCGATACTAATTAAACAACTTAACACGAACGATCCCGCAGATATTTTGGCATCGTAAACGCAAATACCGGGTTATTTGCGTAGTCAACCCATTAATTCATACGCTCTCTCTCTTTTTCACTCTGCAACCCATAACTGTCCCACTCTGTCCCACGGGTGGGCATCCGCTTAACCGTACGAACAAATTAAGCTTGTACACTATTTAATTAAATCCTGAAAAATGGACGGTCCCGGAATACCTCATTAACCGGGAAGGGATTCGGAATTGTAGATATGGGTTCATTTCAAGTCGGGAGCAAAGGACAATAAATTGAATGTTTGACTTTTTTTTATTAGCTTTTCGTATAAAAAACCTTATAAATTCGTCCGCTTAGAGTTTCGTAGTTATATTCTCATAGCCCTATGGTATATGTAGATCGGAAGAGATTTGCGAAGTGAAACTATAGACGTGATCGGAGGCCGGTGACTGTTGGAGGTAAAGATTCAGAAGATTCAGTTCTCTCTGTCCTTCGAAGGGCACTAAATCCGACGGTCCTGGTTATTATTGTTAGGTAAGTTGGCCTTCTACTCGGGGTGTCCGGGTTCGAATCCCAGGGCGGGCACTTCTGACTTCTCCAAGGTATGTGCATTTTAAACATTTAAATGTCACTCGCTATAACGGTGAGGGAAAACATCGTGAAGAAACCTGCATGTCGGGGAGGTTGCAA
>DWJZ01004745.1:0-14940 GCA_018249125.1 Asbolis capucinus
CTATATATGTAGTGTGAAGCCACTGTAAAAATATCAATTTCTTGGAATTTATCACGCAAGGACTCCAGAGTTCCTGGCTTATGAAGAGCCCTTATAACTTTTTTTATTTTAATGGAAGCATATGAATATTAAACAAACCTTTCAACAAAAGTTTCACTTTTTGACCTCGACCCATTGATGTTCCAGTACTGAGCACGGGTCCCTTTCAAACTGAGGAGGCCTAGAGCCTCCACTACGTTACTCCAATGGAGCAGCTTGGAGTGGAGCGAAGTCTCCAGAGGTCAGTGGTCAATCCTATTGTTGGATATTATCATTTCTTACCTACAGAATCCGGGCGATAGCATGGAGGAACAGGCAAGTAGGTGGGGCCGCGCATTGCCAGTAGACAGGCGATCGACAGAAGAACTGCCACGAAGAGTATTGCCACGCATATCAGAAGGAAGCGCTCCAATTTCGAGCGCTCATGCCAGCCGATGAAAGATACGCCCTGAAAAGAGGTTCCTTTTAGCACAATATCTACACAACGTAAATAAGTGAGTATAAAAATATTAAAAACACATGAATTAATTAAAGATCCATAGTATAAAGAAACACAAAATTTCATAACTATATTATTAACCGTTGAGGAGTTCCCTTGTCTGGAGCCAATCCTGACGTAGTATCAGGTCATGCTTGTCATAAAAATGCATTGTCATTAGGTTGAAAACTATGAAAAATTTCAGTTCCGTAGTGTAAGAGGAAGTGGGTCTAATGAAGCTTGCAAGATTTGATCAGTAACAAACAAATATACAAACATACTACCATACTACATACCATGGAAAAATATATGTGTGAAACAATTACTTTGTACCCCATTTACGAATATTAAACGGACGAAGGACTATGAAAGGCACACTTAAATTTCTTACAAAGAAGGAGTGCAGTAACTTTATACTTTATTTAACTATGAAATTACGTATTTAATGCAATAGAAATATATTATAAATAAAAATCAATTAATATATACATCACGCACGTGATTTGACTGACGCTTTCGCAATTACAGGACTGCTGTTGATAAAACAACCTATTACGCACAATAACATATTGACTTAGGTCCTGACTTTGTGAATTCAATAATTACATTAAGTGAATTATGTCCAAACCTCCAGTAATAGTAGGTTCTTCCCAGTAGCATCCATATACAGACAACGATCGTTTGTAGATCGTATATACATATATGTATATAAATATAGATTTTAATTTAGCTGGGGACGCCGTCATCGAAATGTATGTGAATGAATTAATCATGCATTACGCATATGCATAAACATTTGCATGTAATTTCGACTCCAAATTTTATTACTTGTGGATTATATAGACGTCGATTTTTACAATCTTTTATTGAACTTGCAGTGTATGTTATTATATTAGTATGTTAGTATAGTTTTTTGTTACGGGTCAAACCTTGCAAGCTTAATTAGACCCACTTCCTCTTACACTACGGAGCTGAAATTTTGCTTACGCCTTCCATCCTGATGACAATGCATTTTTTTGACAAGTGTGACCTGATACGCTTAGACTTGGCTTCCGACAAGGGAACTCCTCAACGGTTAACAATACAGTTACGAAATTTTGTGTATTTTTTTGTGTTAAGGAGCTATAAGCTTGTATTATTTTTTATACAAAATAAGTGAATGCTGCACATCCTTCCCTCCCGATGGAAAGTGGTGATGATGTCTAAAATTTTGGACACGCTAACTTAGTAAATGCCTTATTTAATATACCTTGCTATTTAATTTATTTAGACTGTACATTTCATTACTTGTAGACGTTGGTTATAATTATGTCGTTTTTTTTTCAAATATCACTCGCGAACGTTATAATTGCGATGCGTTTCTAACTTTCGTAAGCTACGCGGACTTTGACGACCCACCATCAAGTGGCTGGGTAGCTCTTTTGTCGGCTATTTCTATGAAGCTCTTTATAAAGACGATCTTCTGTTCAATATTTGATAAGAGCTTATCGAAGTGGTTTTAGCAAAGTGTGTTTTATGTTTGAACTTGACAGACCTGTGGCTCGGTAGCGGCTTTAACTGCGAAGTTTCTGGTTCGTTTTTTACTGCCTATAAGTTAGTGCTTGTCCACTATCCCATCGGATGGTAAGAGTCGATGTGATCTTAGATGGTAAAGTGAACTAATTTATTAGCTCATTCTCTCTTAAAGACACATTTTAATCCAAGGAACACTGACGCTGGCAACTTATTATTAACTTCTTAGTGGTTTATACCTTACGTTTGCCTTCACATAAATATTATGTAAACTAGCTTTTTCCAGCGAATACAACCGCATGAAACAGTTTTTAACCCGTGTTTCATGCCCCCAAGGGGAAATTGCGTAGGCGCTAGATAAAATACTCATTTCTTTGTTATTAAGTAAATAAATATTTTTTTTATAATTACATCTTCGATAACGACGATCTTTCAATCTTTCATCCCCTATTTCAAACCTTTTTCATTGCAAAAAAATATATAAAATAATATATGTGAATTTCTATTTTACCTGTGTACCAAATATCAAAATCGTTTCAGTAATTTTAGACGTGAAATGTAACCGAATTACTTTCGCATTTATAATATTGGTAAGAATAAAGTGTTATCTTAACCCATCACGGCCCACTATTGAGCACGATTTCTTCTCTGAATGAGAAGGTTAAAGCCATAGTCCACCACGCTGGCCAAATGCGGATTGGCAGACTTGACACACCATTGAGTTTTGCAAACTCCCTATGCAGGTTTCCCAACGATGTTTTCCTTACGTTATAGCGAGTGACATTTAAATGCCTAAAACGCACATAACTCCGAAAAGGCAGAAGTGGGCGCACTGGGATTCAACTGGGGTCCGGACCCCCCCGAGTAGGACCAAATTCTTAACTTCTATTCTTCTTCTATCACCGCTACCGCTAAGAATAAAGATTAAAAGATTAGAAAACATAATTTTTAACACCACATAACTCCGTCCAGTTTCATACAAACGAGTGTTCATGTAATTCCCCGTCTATATTTAGTGTTCATTGGAAACGAGCCAACTTCTTAATTAATCATCAACGTGAAGACGTAAAATACTTTATTATACACTCTCGATCACTTTATTAAAGAAAGGTCTTAACTAACATCTTAACACGTACGTCTATTACACTTTCTGTATCTACGAGACAGCTTTTTAACCGTATGGAACCGTTTGGACTTTTGGCCATATAGCAGCATAGATATTGTATGGCTTCAACCATCAATGGTCCACTGAGCACGGCCTTTTCCTCACACTCTTACTCCACCACGCTGCTCCAATGCGAATGGGTGGAGCAGTTACTGGCCAACCAAAGTATCTGAAGTTTTTATGCTGCCCTTAAGTCTCCGACATGGCTTCACAATTGCCGTCTTACAACAACAACTGGGACCGATGGCTTTACGCGTGCTGCGAAGCAGGAAAACGTTCATGATTTTTTTGCCACTAGTGGTCACCCATCCTACAACCGACAACCGACCGATCATTTACAATCGAAACAACCACCGGGCTATGAACGCTTCAAACCTGTAAGGTTCTTGTTAATTTTAATTAAAATAATTGTTAAACTTAGTGACTAATATCATACACTGGCAACATTGGCGCCAGTAGTACGATTCCGGGGAGACTGCTCACAATAGCCGAGGTGAAAACCCCAAGTTTGTTAGTGTGTAAAATCTAAGTGTAGCGTACTGTGAAAAAACAAATTATCTTTGTGTTCATGTTGGATGACGGAGTTTAATTTCGATACCCAAAAAAAACTAATATATTGTATACTCTGGAATCTAACAATTTAGTAATGTGCACAGAGTAGGTATAATCTACAGGACCGTCTGGTTTTAATAATCGCTCGTAAGAAATCATAAAGATTTATTTGATAGAATTTGTAATTTAATATAGTGCATATGCGTGCCAGATGTCATCAGTTCAACTGCATAACGTACTGCTCTGATTTGGTATTAGAAACCTACTTTTATAACTACGAGTATATGAACGTTGACAATAAAATGAAACACAAGAGCGCAATGTGACGGTTTGTGACGTTTGTTAATGATCGGAAAAGTTAGCCACATTGGCGGTACAGGGATGGTATTTGTTAATTGCAAAAATGTCCCGTGCATCGGAGGGCACGTAAAACCGGGCGTTGCTGGTTTTTATCGTTAGATAGCAATAGTAAGGCCAACGATCCCGGTCACTATGGTTAGATAGCTATCGTTTCCCATGTCAGTCCCCATGTCCTCAACGTCAGGAAGACGTTTCCTTAACCGAAGCAGGTGATCAAGTCTATATCCACATTAGTTGATTTAGGAGTGTGGGATTCAAACTGGAATCCTTCAGTTTGCTGGACTGGTTCCATTTCCTTTGGTTACAAAACGAAGAAAGGAAAGGATTATTTTATCAAATCTTAGTAAAGAAACGTACATTAATTTAGCTTCATATCGAAGGCTGGCACTGTTATTTATTTTTATACAATTGCATGAACCAGGGCAGGTGTACAGATGTACTTTACAGATTATTAAATCCGCCAAGTTCCGCCTGGTAAGGCATGCAAAAATGTTCTGAAATTTAGCATAGTCCAATTCCTTATTCTAATTGTTAAGCAAGTTACATTAATCTGATACATTGAATCCCAGCAATATTTATTCACCTTTACTAATGTTTCTATTGAAGGCACAACGTCCAAGGTTCAGTCCTAGTGACCGAATAGATTAGCATTCATTGAGCTACGGGCACAATCAAATGAATGGAGCATCATTGAACTCAGTGTATAGAGTTGGCAGTAATGGAATAGTTGAAAAAGATGTCCATGTGACGACGCATACGTCACACGCTACGTCACCAGAACCTGAATGGCGTTGTCAATCTTCTACTTTGCCCGCATATATACAAATTCCGAACTTGAAGAATTGTACCTCGGCAAAGTCCAAGGTATGACCTCTGACAGGAAATCCTCTTTTTGCCAAGCACTCTTTTTCCGGAGACAATCTACTTTGAAAGGCTAATGGGGGTCAGGAATATGAAGACCTCCTACACCAAAGATGAAATGATATATTTATTCTCATCCTAGTAAAGTATAATTAGGCTAAAGAACGCTTAAGAATGTTTTTCTTTTGGGTTTTTCTTCGTTCTTTGTCATTTTGATATGCCTGATATGTATGGGTGACGATGAAGTGGTAATAGTGACCACAAATAGACATAAAAATCACCAGGGTTGTCACCAATCCATTTTTAGCATAGAAGGAAGTACTAAATAGACCTGTTTCTTGAGGCGAAAAACGAAAAAGGGAAGTCGTACCTCGTTGAGACAGGGTCAGTAATCATTAAAAGTAACCCTAAGCGAACAAACAAACACAATCCAGGACGAGTGATAGAGAATAAGAAAAAGAATGACTTTAAAATAGAGAGAATGAAGGGAAAATGGAATAATACTGTTTTGTATAAAATTTACATAAAGGACGTTACATCACGACAGCCCTACTTGCCCAAGATAAATGCGCACTCGCTTTTATTGGTATGGCGGTGACGCTTACTATTGTATCCTAATGTATTCACTCGAGAATGAGCTCAAATGATACGTAATGCTGAATTTGGTTATAACACGTTAGTATTATCATACAGTAGCGTAACAAAGGTAGCATGATGGGAATAATGCCATAGACCATAATGATGAAGGATACCGCCAAGCAGGATCGGGAAAGAGCTGATTCCACTTGGAGAAGATAATATCAGCAAATGGCAAGGTGATTGTGCAATTGCGCAAAGACACTGGTGCGTTCGTATGAGAGTATAAAGCCTCCGTATATGTGTCCAACGGCTGCCCCCAGCCACGGAACCTAGAGGTTTCGGGTTAATGTGTGTAAAAATCCCACATAATCCCCAAAACACATCGTATCCTGTAAAGATTTCCCCATGACAAAAAAAGGTCTGGACAGAGAAAGCGTGCCTAGACCGAGAGTCGTTGGCACTAAAGGATCCTGTCATAGATAAAGAAGGTATATCTTCAACACGCCTCTGAGTTTGAGCCATGACCTGTAAATATTAGAAAAGGGCGCCTTCCAAAAGATACACTACTTTTCTGTTTCTGATCAGAAACCTGTAGCGATATTAACTTGGAACGTGTTACAAGGTCCGTTTTAATTCTGTCTGGAGCCGAGCGATTCTGGGTTTGACTTGTGTCGGAGCAAACGATCATGAAACAGATAAATCGTTCCCATTCTTCCGGTCATCTATATGGATGAGGAGACCAAAATGAACAAGAGAAACAGTATCAGTTTGGTGTGACGGGATACGAGATCACAGAAGAATTTTATCTCACCGCTGCTTACAGCCCAACCCAAATGCTGGAAGTTTTTTTCTACTTGAAGGCTTCAGGCAAGATTTTTCGACTACCATCTTTCAATCACAACCAGCACCGATTATTGGGTTCAGGTATTGTCTAACAATGTGGAAGGTACATGCCACAGCCCAACAAGCTGACGAAGTGCAGATTGATAGACTTCACACATCTTCGATACTTATGGGATACCTTGAGGCGTGCAAATTCAAATTTTTCAAATTCAAATTCTTTATTGCCTGAATGTAGTAGGTACAGAGGTGGTACGCTTATAATTATTAGTCCGTTACATTCTACCAAATTAATGGTGTGGAATAATGTTAAAATTAATAAAATATTAGTTCTAAGGTGAAAAATTAAATAAACAACCTATTTCATTAAATTATGTCACAATACCATTCAAACATGTACATATTACATTATTATGATTAAAACTGTCAAATATCATGCATTATATAATAAAAATGATTAGGTATGTCAAGCATTATTATTATAATATATAATGTCAATTAATTACATTACTAGAATTAAAACACAATTATTATACCTCTAGGAATTCCTTAACACTGTAGAAGCACTTATCTATTAGCCACATTTTAAATTTAGGTTTAAATAATTGCAGGTTTCCTTTTGTCTTCACCGAAACAAGGGATAATTCGTTTAGAATGTCTTCGCTACGCATGGCATATGTCTTATCCATACCAAAGCAAACAGGATGCTTTATCAATTGAAAATGTCGTTAACTTGTTGCTTGTCTACTTGAAACCAATTCAGATTAGGCACCATTTACTGATAAGTACCACTTTACACCGAGACGGAATAACGAGTGCCCAAATTACATTGATTTTAAAATATGGCTATTGAATGTAACTTGTAGCTACTGCCGATCTTCTATTTTTCTTTCCGCCCTCCTGATTTAAACTTTAGAATATATCTATTTTCTGATACCTGTTTCTCAAATACCTGTTCAAAATAGCAAAGACATTTGGCAAGGGAAATGATTAATATTCCTCTGAATTAATATTATTTCCTCCTATAAGTTCATAAATACGAAAACGAACCAAGAAGAATAGCAGTTGCTGTCTATACTAATATTATAAAAAAGAAACATTTGTTTGTTTGAGGAGAATAGGCTCCGAAACTACCGGGCCGATTTAAATAAATCTTTTAGCATTAGAATCCGATGAACATGGGCTAAAAAATATTTTCAAGAAATATGTATGGGTCTGTATGAAAACTTCAATGATGTAACCCAATTTGTAATGTAATATCCAAAATATATCCTTCTATCGTGTACGCTGCGGAAATTTTTGAAAAACCATTCACTAAAGAAGTGAAATGGGTGACCTTTCAAAAATACAAGTATATTACGAAACAGCAAAGCAACAGTTAATACACTTTTCACAAGCTTTTATTTAACTAGCAGTGTATGTTTGTATATTAATATATTTGTTTGTTACGGATCAAATCTTGCAAGCTTAATTAGACCCACTTCCTCTTACACTACGGAGCTGAAATTCTGCATACTGCCTGAGCTCCGATGACAATGCATTTTTATCATAAGCATGATCTGCTGCTATGCTCGGGATTGGCTCCAGATAAGGGAACTCCTTAACGGTTAACAATACGGTTATAAAGTTTTATATGTTTCTCCGTATTAGGGCTGTGTAAATAAAGCTTGTGTTTTTAAATATTTTTAATTTTAAATATTTTAAAGGAGTATGGGACATGATGAATAAACTAATAAAGCTGACTAAAGATGACTACATTTTATAATAATCTTGTTTCTTGTCTTTCTCGCTTGTGAATATTACTTCCTTCCTGGCATGTAACGCGTTAGTAACACCACAGTCTGGTATTGTTATTGTACACGGGCGTTGGTGATCACTTATCATCAGATAACACGTCAGCTTGTTTATTTGCTTATCACACAGAAAAATCTGGCTAATACTTCGCCTTAAGACGTTGTTAAGGGCCCCTAAAATGTTCCTTTGAGGTCTTACAGAATTATTTACATAAAGGCAATAAATAAATGAGTCCATCAATTCGCACGTAGCCAGGGTGGTGGACTATGGCCTGTAACCCCATATTGCGAATGGAGGCTCGAGCCCAATAGTGGGACAGTTATGGATTGGAATTATGAAATAGGTAAAGAAGTTCCTACTAATAGTGTCGATAACTTTTTAGAAAACAATTAATTAAATATCAATAAAAAACAACCATGAAGGTAATAGGAGTACTGAACTAAACATTTGTTATTGCGAATTCACAAACGAATTAGACCTTTGAATAACCATATATGTATTGGTTTCGGTAAATTTACACATCACATCAAAATACACTAATTTGTGGCATATTATTGGAAGTATCAATTTACCCGATACGAAGAATTGTTCGAATTCAAATGTTGTAAATTCTTCTAGAAGACAGAAGTAGATATGGCATCAACAATCAACGTAGACCCTTCTTTCTTCTTATCTCTTTATTTTATTTATCTTTTATTCTCTTTAGATCTTTATGAGGAACTCTTAGAAGAGCAGGTTTCTTCAAAATGTTTTTCTTCGACAAAGCAAGTGACAATTAATCCGTTATACGCATATATAATTTTTGAAAATTAGATGTTTTTGAACCCAGAATTTTCCCTTCGAGAGGGTTAAATTCAAATCGTCAGTCTATCGCTGTTTTTCACTTGCAATGGTCTTTGGTATGATGAAAATCTTTATTTGTCTGATATCCCTAATTATGTACCATTTCTATATAATTGGTACCATTTTTATATAATTTGTACCATTTTTATATAATTATGAACCACTTCTATATAATCCAGTGTTAAAATAATATATTGAACATAAATATGTATATGGCATTTGTGTCAGGTGGATTCAATCTTCCTTATTAGAAATTCATTTTTATTGTAAAACATTAGTAAGCATACATAATTAGAAATGAATATTCATAAGTCGTACAGTGTGTGTGTGTGTGTGTGTGTGTGTGTGTATGTATGTGTGTGTGATATTTCTATGTGTGTGTTATAATTTAGTATTGTATTTAAATCAGTTCATATATGAAAAATGTACATATGTATTAAAATACTATGTAACGATGAAAACCAATTCAATATTTGCTGTACTGAAGCACCATGGGAGCAATTACTAGTATTTGAAAAATAACCTCTAAAAAAAGGGAGCCAAAAATTTGCTTTTGAAAATACTACAATGTTTTTGCTACATACAACCATATCGTACTAAATAAAATATTCATAGTTTATGTAACTATACTTAACCAACAAACCATGAACTAAACAATGATTCCGAAACAAGTAATGTCAAGTGCAGGGCACAGACCTGTATTCCACAGACCTGTATACTATAGCCCTCTATTCTACAGACCTGTGTATTATATTTCATAACAATGTCATAACACGCGTAACAGAAGATAATATAAGCGAAAATTTGTGAATAAATATAATGTAAATATACATAAACTAGCTGACCTGGCAGGCGTTGTTTTTGCCATATAAATTATGAATTTACCTGTGACCCTCGAGTGCAATGAAAAAAATTTAAAATTATGAATCAAGATAAAAACTCCTATCTTTTTTAGGTTGAACCCAACAATAGATATCTACAACAATTTAATTGAATTCAGTTCAGATATTTCGCATATATACGCAAATGAACATCGTGATACTGGACTTTTTTTAAATATAGACTTTATGTATAGGAACCATACTATTTAGATGACATCGAATTTGAAATACAGAGTAATCTCTTTATAACGTTATCCTTTATAACGCCGCCTCCGCCTTATAAAGTATAAGTGAGCACAAGTTTGTTGGTTGGTTTAAATTAAAACCCACATATTGTTCATCCACTCTATATAACGATAAGCCTCTATAACAATAAAAATTGCTCAGTCCCTTGAATCTCTTATCTGGGGTCACGGTAGTGACCCGCCAAGGCGAGCGTGTAAAGCGTTTTGGCACTACCTACCTTTTCAGGAAGCATTTCGTCGAATTTTCGAACCCTCATATCTTCGGATTGGATTATCAGGTAAACAAAATTCATACGATAAGATGTCAGCACCGAACTTATTAAGCATATAAAATTTAAATTGCCCTTATACTTCAAGTTTTATATTGACATCTAAAAAACGCCAATTTCGTCAATGGTGATCATCAAAATTCATAAGATACTTCCCCAAGCCCTAGAAAGCTTAAATTTGGTATGTAAGTTGCTATGAGTACAAAAACAACAGAAAAATTATAAAACTTGAGACTTTTACCCCCAAACCCATAAAATAAGGGATGGGATATTGTACAAGACTTCTGAAAATTATGAACTTCAACTTGAAAAAGTTCAACTTGAACTGAATATTGACATAGGGAGTCCTTTTTATAAATAATGAAAACATATTTCAGAATAATTAAGAAAAATAAGAAAAATATGTATAAAACGGAACAATAAACCCCATTTATACTCCTGAAAGTATCTTTAAAATAATGTCTACCTACCTACCTAATATTGCTATTGGTGATTTCGCTATTACGACTGACAGATGTTGAATAACTCGCGGTTTTCTTGTAAGGGATAATATTATAAAAAGGTCCCTTTTGTTAGTTTGTAATAATGGATAACTAAAAGCTTCTCAATCTTTTTGATAATTCCTTTAACCAACATTTTCTTTGGAATGTTAAGAATGACATTTGTTGTATATATTTGTATAATCACCAACTGATCCAGCATACCTTGTTCTGCCATATAAGTCATGATCCCGCCGGACTAAAACCATGTCCGGCAGTTAGACCTTGTAAAGTTATGTATTTTCCTCAAGTTCTAATTTACCTCTGCACCAAGCGGCTTGCAGCTGCGGCTTGCGGCTGCAGGCTGTAGTTTGCGTCGTCGGCTTGTAGCTCTGGATTGCGATTGCGGCTTGTGGCTATGGAATGAGTTTTGCGGCAACGTTGCTGGTATGACTTGCAGTTACTACATTGCAGCTATGGCTTGCGGTTGCGGCTTACGACAGCGGCTCTCAGCTGAAGCTTTCGACTGCGGCTTGCGGCAACGGCTTGCGGCTTTGGCTAACGGGCACGAACTGCGGCTACGGCTTGAGGCTACGACTTGCGGTTACGTTATGCAGCAGTCTTCCAAATATAAAACATGTCATGTAAAATATTGCCAAGGCAAGACTTTGAAGCAGGCACTGTCAAAAAGGCCAGAACACATCTTGTATAATATGTACTTTTTCTCAAGTTAGACCTTGCAGAGTTGTCTGGTCAGAAGCATGTCTGTACATTAGACCTGATACCGCCTTGACAGTACCAGTCTCAAAGTCTCGCCTTGGCAATATTTTAGTTGAAATGTTTTTATTACGATAAAGAGTTTACACTGCACTGTTAAAGTTAAATCAATCAGTTGGTTTGTTAAGCTGGTGTAGTAGTGGAGTTCGGAAAACAGATGGCACTTCAACTATTTTCGGGAACTAAAAGTAAAACAGAAGTCAAAAATCGTACATATAGCTTATAATTTTCACAGTAAGCGCGAATTACATATAACGTACATTTGTGCATTTGTGTTCATTCTACTAATATTAAAAATGCAAAAAAATGTTTGAAAATGATTATAACTTGGAATAACTCAGGTCACTTTTTTTAACGTACAACGCGGGCGAAGTCACGTACAGAATTATTAGATTATTCTATATATGTACATATCTCTTATAGCTTTAGTTTTTAGCTAACCTAACCTAACCTTTCCTAAATTTTGACTTTCGTTTAGTGATCTTTTGATTTTTAAGATGAAATAAATGCATTTCATTTAATTTTAATGTCAGATTGATTTGTGAACAAATTAATCAATTCCTTAGCGCATCACTTTTTGGGGGCTTCGTGTGCCCTAAAAAAAGTTTTAGCACTTGAAATGTCAGGCTGTTTGAAATCTCAGAGATTTTTAAATTGACTAGAGCGCTGACGTAGAGGTAATAAGCCCGCATTTCTTTTAAAAGACCAATTGAATAGAAGTCCATCAGGTTGATTGCTTAGGACTAGTGGCATCTGAGGCCCGTGGCAAATTCATTGTATGAGGCTCCAAGTAAAAACCAATTTTATTTTAATAAATCACTAAGATGGTTTGCCCAACAGTAAATCTGTGACCATTTTAGTTAAATATCTGGTTTTAAAAGTATAAATCTGGAGTTTATAACAAATTCAATTATTCCTATTGGTCTTTGGTGAACTTTAATGATTTCAATAACTTGTATATTTTTTACAAAATTTTGTTACACACGTTTGATTTCTCTTCTGAGGTCTCGGCTTCCCAAATCGGGGACTCCGTCAGGTCGGGGTCCCGTTGCATTTTACCAATCGTGACATCGTTACGCTCACTTAGGGTATGATATATGAGTAGTTTTAACCCGGCACAGCCTAATAAGTCCTTGAGACTTTTGACTCCCTATTTTTTTAGAACAACCCAGATATTTTAAAGTTTGAAATAATTTGTTTTTGAATTTTAAATAAGTAATTCGATTTTTTAAACGTAAAGCTGCAATGTCATTGAATAACTATTTTTAAAAAGTCTTAAAACCTTTTGCAATTGTGAGCGAAAAATAAATGAAATTTCGCGTATTTTTTTTTTCGAACTCTAATTTAAAACGTCCTAAACACATGTTAGACGAAGCATTTACTACAAAGGCAAAATATCAGAATGTATACTTGTACTTGACAGGGCATACATAGTTTGCTGATTTGTTAATAATACACAAAAACACGTATTTATGTTTTTGTGAGTGTATTATTAAACAACAAAATATCATATTCTGCCTCTTACCTTACTATAAGCCGAAGTAGCTTCAGGTTTTGGCGCAGTATCGAATAAATTCAATCGAGAGTTCTGGAAGAAATCTGGACTCGAATTTTCCGGGGAGAACAGCTCAGCACTTGAACTCTCTCTAGTCAACGACGGTCTGGGTTTCACAAAGGGATTATTTCTTGATGCTTTCGCATGTTTCAACCAGTTGAACTTGTTCACTGCTTCAGGAACAGGTGATGGCGAAGGCGTATCTTCACTTGCACTGGATGTTGGAGTTTCTGGGAGAATTGACGCCATCTTTGTTGTCAAAATTCAAATAACAATACTCGGTAATATTTAGGTTTTAGAATACTTCTTCGTTTTCTTCGAACTTATTTCGCTATATTTAATTCACTGATTCAAAAATTTGTATCGACTATTTCGCGTTTGCATCCATTACGTCGAAACCTCGCGAAATATCAGTACAAGGACGTGTATACATGCGGTTCACGATATATTTGAACTGTTTTTGTGTATCGAAAACATTTACAAATGAAAACACCGGATTAGTTCTCAAACGCCCGCACCCGTTTATGTTTGGCGCTAGACTGAGAAACATTTGGAATATCGGCGCGTGCGCTTATACTAAGATAGACAACGATTACAGAGTAGATACGTGCTAGAGTAGATATATACATGTGTATTACGTTTCCACATTACACTGTAGGGTGTTATCACGTGCGGGATATTATCATTATCGTACCGGGCTATGACCTTGTTTTTATTGCGGGTTGGTATCCCAGAGAAGATCTTTTTGGTACTCGAAAATTATATACAAGTATTTATGATAGAAATGATAACGTTTTGAACTTTGAATTAATGATTCTGGGTTTCGTATCGTGCACCTTTAATTTTCAAAGTTATGACCGTATTAGAAGTGAATTACTCCGGTGAGGAGAAACGGTCGGAAACCTGTAGTCCTACGAGTTTCCCGTAAACTTCTGGAAGGTGCGTGAAATCTACCAATGCGCACAGGCAGCGCGCAGGCAGGCTAGCGTGGTAGGCTAATCAGATTGTGAGAAGAGACCCGAGGCAGAGCAGAGAGACAGGATTGTAATAGTACTTACACGTGCGTACTTATTCTATAGTATACTGTGTTTCACACCATCATTATTGACATCAGTTGCCAGGTCGTAGGAAAAGGGAAGATCCGTCCGTGCGGAAAATGAATGAAGGGAAGTAGTACGAATACAAAATATATAACTCTTTAGAATCGGTGTCATAAGAAGAATTGGAAAGAGGTTAACTTAAGAAGGAAAGAAAGAAGATGAGGACATTATTATAATCTATACTCTATACATATATATATATATATATATACTGTAACAGAGTCAACTCTGTACAGCAAGTATTTTTTGGAAAATTGAATGCAGGTTGCCTTTGTTACAATTATAGAGACCAAAACATTTTTTTTTGGATGTCTGTCTGTTCGAGCTTCACGCAAAACCCACTGGACAGAAGAAATGAAACCTGGCAGAATCGAAGTGAAAGGATACTTTTTATCCCAGAAAACTGCTTTGTTTCCGTGGTTGAAATTAGTATGGCAACTCTGAAACCACTGGAACACTTCTTCCGAAGCGAAGTGAGGACAATTTCTACTAAAAATAGAAGTGCGATAAGATACAAAGTCCTAGATACTCTCGTTCGTGCTTTTTAGCTTCGCAGTAGGATTAGAGGTAAAGGACAAGTGGTTCGTTACGGAGTTTTAGATACGTTATAA
>DWJZ01004746.1:0-14939 GCA_018249125.1 Asbolis capucinus
TATTCTCAGTTATTGAGAATATTTTGTTCAATTGAAATAAGGTAGATGATGGATCTGTATATAATTTAATTTTATTTCTTGCTTGGGAAACAAGAAACAAGAAAAAAATGTTTTAGAAGCCAATTTTTTTTTTTAAGAAAGATTTTGTATTTTTAACTCTAATCTATGTACATACGTAGACAGGATTACATAATTACAACGTATATTTATCTAGAAATAAACGAATTAAAATTAGTAACCGTCGAGTTCTTTTATATTCGAAACACGACCTTTTTTATTAAATAAAAGTCACTTTACTATTCTCGGTGCAAATTCAATCTTTGATGTTTATATGGTAAAAATTCCAGTTTGATTTTGCACTGAATATAGAGGTACAGTAAACAAATATTTGTTCCACAAGAGATTCCATAGTAACAGCGTCGTCAAAAGGAACACAGTCTAGATCTGATGTCGCCAGCGCGACGCGATGTCCTTGTGTAGGGTTGCTACGCGCTAGTCGGACGAGGCAGCTATTGTAATCAGAATTGGTATAATGCTGTCGAGTATGCCTCCACGATTTGACACTCAGTTTCCGCAGTTTCCGTAGAAAAATTTAAATTCATTAATTTTATGATTGTGGTGTGTGTAAGATTAAATTATTATGTGTGTAAATGAAAATAACTCGATCTGAGAGAGAGAGAGAGAACGTAATAGAAAGATAATCAGTAGAACCATACATTTTTTAAAGTAAATTTAAATTACATTGAAGCCAAAATATCTGGTTAAATATCGCGTGAAGTACGGCTCCTATTTTATTTTATAATCATTGTGACGTGTCAAATGAACGTGTATAAAATTTTACACATTATGGCACGAATTTAACAAAATCTTTGTTTCATCTGTTATTGTACGGCTCTAGTAAAGAAGTAACCTGTATTTATAGAGTGTATAAAAAATTAGGAATTTATGAAATAGATATTATGTTGTCTGTCAGCCCTAGTAGATCTGTCGCCATGCGAGCAACGAGACTAGTGATGAGTCACTGTCCGCTCGAACCAATCGAGCACTTCCTTATGTTACCTAAACTGTATTTGTTTATAATTGAATTAATCTTACCGCCGTCGTAAATCATCACCCTTGAAATACTAGATAATTAAAATACCAGTTACTAGAAAAAGTAGTTATTGTGACATGACTGTAACATACAATATGTCTACCGTATGGTTTCGCGGACTTCTATGTACACATTGATGTCCTCTGTAGTACATCACTTTGCTATATTATTCATATTTTTTCAAATTAGCCTAGTAGTTTCGGAGCCTATTCTTCTCAAATAAACAAACAATTTAATCTTTCCTCTTTATAATATTAGTATATATATTTAACGAGCCCAACGATGTTGTCAATAAAAACAATTAAACTGGAATAGATAAAGCTTCGCTATGTCGTACGGTTAACATAACCGACAGATTGCGTGCGCAGAAACAATGATCGACATTTGTTAACGAAGCCCCGTAACGGAAAAAGTGCTCTAAGCGGCTCGATAATAAAACTATATAGGATTTACCACAGGATAAATAAAACAATGTAATACATACCTGAACGGAATGTACCGAGCGGTTTGGTTTGTGTTGTCATGTGTACGGGGTGGGTGCACGGCAGTGTTATTGCTGGGTTTTGGAGAAAATTGAGGATTGACAGTGTACCTTTTGAGTTAATTGATAAAATATTTTGTAATGTGTCCAACAGTCAAACAAGCAGATCTAATTGTAAATCAGGGCTTTGAAAGAAATAACTTTTCTGTTAGCGTTCGCAACAAACGCTAGTTCAAAAATGTATTGGAATGAAATTTGGTGCAGAGAATTATGGCGTCTGTTTTTTCGCAATAAACGACATTCCTATACATTTTTGAATTAGTATTTCCCGTGAATGATTACAGAATAGACTTGTCGGGGTCGCAGGATAGCTCAATTTTGTATTGCATGTTTTATAAAACTAAAGTTGTGAAATTTGATGTTTTTGGCAATAATACTTATCGACATTTGTCAACGAACCCTGTTAAGGAAAAGTGGCTTAAGAGTCACGACATCAAAAGTACTCGTGGTTTTACCACAGGTTAAATAAACAATGTAACACAAGTGCACCGATCGGCCGTGTTGCAATATGTGTGAAGAAATGGGTGCACGGCTGTGTATTTGTCGGGTTATGAAAAAAGGAGAAAAAACAAATGCGCTTTGACCTTACAAAATTTTTTTTATACAGCAAAATTAAAGATTTTTTAAACAGTCAAATAAGTAGACCTGGTGGTAGAATTAGATACAGTTTTATTAATTTCGTGTTTTCGAAATACACTGTAAACTCTTTATAACGAAATTCAATGGACTGAGCATTTTTACAAGCTTTTGTTTAACTTGCAGTGTTTGTATATTAGTATGTTAGTAGTATATTTGTGTGTTACAGGTCAAATCTCTAATTATCTATCTAATTAAACCCACTTCCTCTTACACTGCGGAGCTGAAATTTTGCATACTGCTTCAGTTCTAATGACAATGCATTATTATGATAAGCAAGTCTTGATACTACGTTCAGGAGTAGGCCCACACGAGGGACCCAACCGTTAACAAGAGTTGTAAAATTTTGTGTATTTCTTTGTATTAGGGATATACGGTTAGAGCTTGTGTTTTTAAATATTTTAATAAACCTTCTTTATCGTTATATGGAGTGGATGAACAATATGTGGGTTTTAACGTAAACCAACCAAGTTGTGCTCACTTCTACTTTATAGGGAGTTATCGTTATAACGATTTTACACTGTATATAATTTGTTATATTAGACAGAATGGGTGTACCTCTGTATTTATTCAGGAACGAAGAATTTGCCTTCACTATCGATCGTCACACACCCTTACTGAACTTGGCCTCGTTTTCACAGTTACCTTTGACTAGATTATTTATTACTTAAGATCCAACTCGGCTACTAAGCGAAGTCGGTTTTATATATTTTTTTAAGTTTCATTAATGGCTTCGAGCTATAAGTCCCTGAACGACCTAGGCTATCGGTGCCAAGGTGTCCGCCGGGTAATTGCGTGTTAAAATTTACTTGACGTCGGTTAACCTTCGTCTACGACTGGTATACGTTGATCCGCGGTGTTGGAGCACGTTGTACGGAGTACAATAGTTGATCGCGGGTACATGGATATTGGTCGCGGACATGATTTACTCGGAACCGTTGTCGTCTACGCTGTTTCTCAGGTGGTCCTATCTACAACCTTGTCACAGTTAACCCCGATGCCGTTGTATTGAAACTTCCCCGGGAATGGGGACGCGGTTCTTGGTCTGTTTTGTTTGCTTAGTTTATGAATCGACCGCGGCTCTCGATGTTTTAATCGATTTCAAAAAAGAGGCGGTACTCGATTCGATTATTTATTTTTACTGAGTGTACAGATTTTGATAAATCTTTTTTATTCTTAAGCTGATATTTTTGGGGGTGCGTCATTTTTGAATAGCAGTTTTTCGTGGTTTTGAAGGTTGAATTGACTGTGTGCCCCACTAAAAGTACAGAATCCTTATACAAAATCTTTCCTAATGACAGATTAGATATAGTGGCAAAGTCCCTATCATAAACTTAACTAACATATTAATTATTCATGAAATATTTAAAACCGATTACAAAAGGCACGAATAGCCTCGTGATTCATAATGTTATTCGCTTCCTGGGATTTTACGTACACTACAACAGATAACGTATCATACTGAGACTAATGTGTAACAAAACTAATATGTATGTAAAAAAAGGGGAAATTTACGTGTACTTGTTATCAGTTGTAACTGTAGCATCTTCCTGTTCCTGTTTGTTATTGTATTAATTGAGTTATTCTTCTGTATTAAATATAATGTATTCATTTACTAACTACACATTTTATATTAGAATGGATGTAATTTAAGAATTTTAATTACACCCATATTGCTGCCCAATCTGCTTATTGTACCTGCGTGATGCATTTATGGGTAACTCTGATGATGGAACACAAGGGTGGATCAGGAACCCTGGGACGGCTTTGAGCTCTGTTGTGTCCGTCCTCATAAAATATCGCATTTTTAATATTTGTTAGTCTTATTTGCTCCTTATTCCGAGCGGTTCTAAAAAAGAAAATTACCGATGGAAATTATTGAAAATTTAATCGGATTCCACCGCTCGATGCAAGGTGCCAGTGATTCCACATTTTAGCTCGCGAGTGTAGTTCACGAGCACTTTACTCAGCTGATAAAGAGCATTTACAATTTTATTATCTAATATTACAGAGCGTGACCTTCACCTAAATACTGTTTTATAGTATTCTACAGTTGTCTGTTCAACATATACGTAGCTCCAAGTATATAAAAGACAAGGTTGGTTAAAATGAACAGATATTTGCTGATATAATGTTAAGAGGTAGTTGGACGACGTTGATTTTGACTGTAAAATTCGCTTACCAAAATAATGTTGTTGAATGTGTTCAAAGTGCAGGAAGCATCTAATTTTTGGATTCTGGTGTGGAGAGATTAGTGAGGGATTAATTCAGGTGTCGGGAATTTCGTATCGTCCGAAGATATCTCATAAGGCTTACCGAATTCCATCCTACTCCGAAGCGAAAATATTTTTGCCATACGCGATCACCTATACAGTTTTCGACCGCGCCCGTTTTCAGTCATAATACTTACGAATTTATTATCCTACTAATATTATAAATGTGAAAGTTTCTAAGGATGTATGGATGGATGTTTGTTCCCATTCCACGCAAAAATTACTAAACGTATCTGGATATTTGGAACAGAGATAATCTGGAATATGACATATGCTATTATTTTCAACGTACCAATCACGCGGACGAAGGCACTAGTTGGTAATAACAACAAAGTAACATCTGTGCTGTATCAAAATAGATTGTGGATCAATCTGACTGGTACAGACTTCCCGAACGGAGCGAACGTTATAACGGGTCTGTCATATTGTCATTTCCTTGCTCCGATGAATCAGTACTACCATAATACGAGTACGATGCTCGATTTGACCAAGAATAAATTCAGTGTCTAATGTCTGTTTGCAAAATCAGCACAGATTATATTTGACCTCTACAGAAGTAATGTCTTTATTCAATTTGAACTGAAACGTAATTTGTCCCCTCCCTTAATTAATTTCTAAATTTGTGCGATATTATTGTGTCATTGAGTGGCAGCTAATTCCGAATTGTTCGCAAACAACAAAGGAGCGAGGTGGTTGCCCCAGTTATCGACGCACGGCATTAATTCATCCAGAAGGCTTGAATTTCTTCGTTAGTCGCTTGTTTACTTCGTAGGAACGCCTGTGCTGGCAAGACGTATGTGAAGATTGATGTTGACATTAATTATATTTATTTATTGATGATTTTATTACAATTATTTCAATTTTAAGGCGTGGTGCTCGTTCCAGTTATTGATTCACAACAATTCATTTATTTATTCATATACACAGGGCTTGTAATTCTTTCCTGTTTGTCGGTTGTCCATGTTTGTAGGACGCCTGAATTGACAAAAAATGTTATGTATTGCGATTAACTTAATTAATAATTAGGTACATATTTAAGTAGAGCATGTGAGGGTGGAGTGATGTTGGTGACGAACGAGTAGATATGTGACTTTACTTTTTTACGTTATTTTTTTATTTTGAATAATTAAAATTATTATCTGCCTTCGTTTTGCTTAGGAACCAATTATCAGGAAAATCCTTTATATTTTACGGGATAACATACAGCCATACTTATAATATTCTATTGTACGAATTACGTAGTACGAGAGAATTTTCAAAATCAGTCCAGTAGTTTTTATAGTGTTGTCATAAACAAACAATATACTTTATAATTTGAGTGTTAAATATTTTTATGGCAGTAAATCATTTTAAATCATCCTCATCATCCTGCCCTTTTCCCAATTTTATTTTTTCAATATTTTTTTTATTGTTATCCGAATATGTCCATAACAGGTACAAGTACCGCACGCTGTTGCCATCGCGCCACTCCATTCCCTCAGTTTCGATTTATACCGCCTTGTTTTGTTTTCATTGCCAACCGGCCTAACTGTTGTAATAGATATTTAAGTAGGTGGTGGTAGTAATGGGAGCTAAAAGAACAAACTTGTCATACGATACCCATGGGTAACTCGATAATGCCATACTCTAGGGCCTCAACCGCGTTTCACTGTATAGTTAGTCTACGGTAACAGATATATAGCGTGTTTGTTGTTATTAGTTTGGGATGGGATAGTATGGGAAGAACAGAATCCTTATCTTTACAAAATCCGTAGGATAATGATTATAAAATCTAAGTGCGCAGTCAAACGGAATGAATGATTGGTTTGGGTAATTTATGTATTTAATTTTCTTGTTATGACAAATATTCTGAAAATAGTGTTATGGTTTAAAAGACAGAGACAGGCACACGGACGCACAGATGAAGCCTGTCTTAGGAAGAGGATTCTATTTTCATCTGTTTTAACCTAAACCTTAGGTTTTGGTTTTGAATATAGAATCCAAAAAGTTCGCCAAAACTAATTTTACACACGGAAAAATCTTGGTGTGAAATTATCTCGTGTGAGAGAGTGTCGTATAAAAGGTAGTAAAAGAGCGTCGTATTCTTAATTCCTACCTGAAAGCCGATTCCGGCGGTCGGAAAAACGTGTAATCCGAGGTGGGTGGGGGCTGCGAGTGCAGCGTGGAAAATACCGTTTTTAAAACAACAATTCCCCTTTAGTAATTGGATTGCGTCAGGCGCGATTGGGGCGCGCGTCCGACTCCGCTCCGGTGTCGGACCGGCCGCCGAGTGGGCCGGTTGTCGGGGGTGCGTGTTTCCATTGCGATTGTATTGGTGTTGCATTTGTCGTTGTTAGATAAAAAAAATCATATTATGTTGTACTTAATAGACGTTAACCGTTGTAGGTTGTAGTATTAGTGAAGTATTTTTGTAGAACTTTCGTTTTGTGTGTTATATTTATGTTAAGGTTTCGAACGTGAAAACGTGTTGTAAAAGCTGAGTAATTATTTTTATTAAATATTTATTTCTTAATTTTTCAAGGTACGTTTACGAACAGTATTTTAATTTACCTATAGTAACTTTAACGAACGTTTGGAAACTTTAGCTTTAAACGACACTTAGAATTTGTCTACACTAATATTATAAAGAAGAGCGCTTTGTTTGTCTAAGCGGGGGTGGAACTCGTATGTATTTTGTATAACAAGACCGTCTCGAGTCGTCCCGTGCTATGGTGTGACATGGAAACGAACAGCTCGGCAGTCCGGTCGGTAATCTCATCTGGCCCGTTACCGACAATTAGCCACCGTTGTCCGCTTGTCGCCTGATCCCACGTTAATCTTACCGGACGCCGGACACGATTGTTTTAAGTTATTTGTTCAGCCACTTACTCAGTTTTGTTTTTCACGTTGCATATTTTCGTGAGTTTCTTATTTTTTTGTTGTGAACCATATGCCTGTGGAATTTCGTATTAGTCAATTTTATTTTGATATAAGAAATCATACGTTGTAAAAATTTATAAGGCTTTTATTTTATACAAACAAACAGAAAGAACATTCCTATTTATCATAGAAAAAATCGTGCTGGGTGGGAATAGAACCCACGGCCTCCGGCTCATATTTACTAACCTCTACATCAACAAGCCAATCTTAGCAACAAATTCATACACCATTTCCTTGTCACCAAAAAATTTTAATAATGTAACTGTGTATTTGTTAAGAAATGGCTTCCATCGCCGATATAGTGAACTAAAATATATTTTCTGGTAATATTATAAATAAGAAAATTTTTGAAAATGGAAGGACGAATGTTTGTTAATGTTTCACGCAAAAAATATTTAGCGGAACTATATGAAATTTGACTCAAACATGATAGAGTACATACAGTTCTTTATTGATACATCGAAGGAAGACGCGGGCGGAAACTAGCAGTGAATATAAATACATTGTAGCCAAGAGTTTCCGTTAGTTTATCTAATTAGTGCGATAGTTACTGACCGGCAATTACTTAATTCTACCCTTGTAGCGCCGAACGTCCTTTGTTGGCTCCCCTGGCTAGGTAACTTTGTTACAGTTATAGATTTTGCGCTGACTTGGCTAACAGTTTTTTTTTTAAATTTTGGTTTAGCTGACTCAAATGCCTTTGTTGTGCTGTTTTCTTATGTCATGAGGTACTTGTGATCTTTTGTTCTTTCATTCATACTGCAAATATATATGAGGGCCGACAATATAAGAATTTTGGTAATATTGGTGCGGGCCACGTTTTACGTGGCGTCAAGATGCGTGGTGTAAATTGAGTCTGGTGTGGGCAGGGCATATGGGCCACATGCGGCCTTGGGGGCCTGGGTAACCGACCCCTGCTTTAGAAATAGCCATCACAAGATAGTTTTTTCCTTTGCTTTTTGTATAGATTGTTTTGCTGATTAGAATTCTACTTGAAATCTTAAAAATTTACTCCTATATTGCGGTATTATTTCCGTTTATGTTTCCGTAAAGCCAAACTGGTTAGAAGCCACCTCCTTGCTTGCATCTGCCACCAAAGATGTGTTACAGTTCTATTGGCGGAATTGAGAGCCAATATTCTTTTTTGTATAACAAAATTGTAGTAAATGCCTTCAGTCTTGCTGCCGACCATAAGCGAAGGTTTTCCGTCACCGATCATTTGGCTCCTCTGCTCATTTTGTTGACTATTTATATTTTGTGATAAGCAGGCAAATATGCAAATGGGTCATCTGATGATTAGTGAAAACCTCCATGGACATTTACAACACCAGTGTGTGTTAGTAATGCATTGGAACCGTTACAAAGACAATTAGTATAACTTAATGAAAATCAAAACATGTACAGCTTAACTACGCTACATATTACTAAAGGCATCAGTCAGGCAGGCAGTGTTCTTATTAGAAGTTGTTTTATAGAGGCATGGATTGTTTCACGGTCGGATGCAACAGGCGTCTTCGTGTGGGATCGGATACATGGCCACTTCTGGTCTTCTGTCTGTGTTATGGGACTGGGAAACCGTAATCGAATTGATCCGATATCCGAAATAAACTGTATCCGAATTACGTACAGTTTTGGTGTCTGATGCGTTTTTGGACGATTAGTTTGCATTTTGCGTCTTCGTTCTCTCCATCTTTCGGTCATCTTCTCCCATTCTTCTGTCACCCGTCCCAGGTCAGTATGGTGTTGATGTTAGGTTCATATCCTAGGCTCGGTATTGCCAGGCGTGAGAAGTAAGTCTGCCGCTTTATACTTGCCCAGTAAGTCGTTGGACGGCATCATCACTTATCATCAGGTGACCCGTCCTCTCATATGCCTGCATGTTTTAATGGCAACTGGTCTGAAAGGCCATAACTTGATATTACTGTTTGCCCACGGATTCGCCCGCGTGGTAGTAACGTGAATAAAAGTAGCTTATATGTTATTCCAGACTATAATCTATTAATGTGCCAAATTTCATCCAGATCGGTTGAGTGGTTTTTGCGTGAAGTTACAAAATTCATTCACCTATACTCACAAAGTCGATCCATCGTCAAAAATGTATAATTTAACTAGGAGTGAGTGTTACTTAAAGTACACCAATGTAAACAGACTTTCTGCCTCCCGGCTGCGGTTTGTAACCTGAATAGGGGCGATACGCTTACCGTACGGTCAACTACGTTCGTACGGCGATACATTACACTTTGTTATGATTTATTTTATAATAGGGTTGGTGATTTTTTTGTTATCTTACGAACGCTTCCGAAATTTTCCAATGTAATGTCTTATTTTAATGTCATCGCTAATTTCTGCTTCGAGTAAAGGTCGACTGGTACAGAATACTATCAGTATTTACTGAAAGTCAGTCAGTCGTTTGTGCTAGATTGATTTGGCATTACGAAGTTTTAAAGACAATAAATTCGCATTCGCTACTGGTTAAATCGTTCTACAAAGTTATACAAATTCTGTACTAAGGAACGATTAAAGTAACCAATAATGACTTCAGTTATAATAGATTCGAGTTTTAAAGGTTTTTAAATTAAATTTCACTGAGTGCAACTGCTAATGTAATTTAGAAGAAAAATTTTATTGAATGTTCTATAATTTACAAATGAGCGCTTCTAATTAATGATAATTTGATCTTACTTATTTAACAACTATGTGTGTACTTTAGCGGTGAAGCCTCGTACTCGGGGAGCATGGGTTCGAATCCTAGGGCGCGCACTTCTGGTTTTTCGGAGTTATGTGCGTTTTAACTGTCACTGGCTATAACGGTAAAGGAAACATCGTCAGGAAATCTGCATGCGGAGGAAGTTTGCAAATACTCAAAGGTGTGTGAAGTCTGCCAATCCGCACTTGGCCAGCGTGGTGTACTGTGGCCTTAACTTTCTCATTCAAAGAAGAGACTCGTGCTCAATAATGACCCGGGCTCAATAGTGACCCGTGGTCAATAGTGACCCGTGCTTAATAGTGACCCGTGGTCAATAGTGACCCGTGGTCAATAGTAGCCCGTGCTCAATAGTGAGCCGTGATGGGTTGAGATGGTATGAACTTATTTAATTTAACGGTGGTATACGTACTACTACTCTACTAGTACCTTATCCATATTTTTCGAAAAACTTCCTTTTGTCTTTATTTATCTTGACTGAGCGGTTGTAATAAGAGTAGGGCCAGTTGTAATTTTTCCAACTTCTACTACACTCTTGATATTGTCCTACAAATTGCTTGACACAATAAAGTTTTCCTGCGATCTCTGTTCGCTACTACAATCAATGATTATTGTAATAGAAAAAGTTGGTCATCTCATCCAAAAGAAGCTCATGAAAATTTTGATTTAATAGTAATCATGTGAAAAAAAATACACCGGATCTATATACCAAGATTTAATAGAAATGTTTTATTGATTCTATTCGGTGTCAACCCTGATTTTACGAGTCCTTCGTATTATAGTAGGCGAACGACTCTCACAAGTAACTTTTCTTTGATCGGTATCCGCACGCTGTACTATATGAGATATTGAATTATTGCGGTCGGAGAAATTGTTTTGTAACGCGATACACTTGTAACATACGATGTTGTTTTCGTTGCGATTTGTTTGCGATAGGTAACGCTAATTTTTGATATTGTTAGATTAGTTATAATATTTTTGTATAGCAGTGATAATACTGGTTTGAAGGAAGGAAAAAGTAAGAATGTATTAATATTGTGTATGTAATCTTCTGACTTTGATTAAGTGAGCTCGATGTGTATGATGTAATAAAATATATTGATTTTTTTAAACATTGAACTCGAACGGAAACTGAGTTCGAATGCAGCGCACTTCTAATATTTTTATTATGTGCTTATCACAAGTTTAGGTGGCCTGTGACCTGTACTTGACTGTTTAACGTGGTTTAAGGGTTGTGATATAATGATAATAGCAAGATACGTGCCTTCCGAAGCACGGAAGCGCTTGAGAATTTTATGCTACCAGTATTCTATCCGTCTACTGACCGACCCCGCTGTTGCTTAACTCATTAGATCAATTAGAATCAACGCAATCCGCTTAACTCTTCGATATATCTAAATATTTTCAATACATTGGACGAATCACTAGCGCCCTCTTACGTAGCAGCAATTACTAACTCTCACAGACGCGTAGACGCTCGCCTCGATTTAATGGCGTTGTTTTTACGATGATTACTAAGTTGCTAATAAACATATTCTTTATCTAGGCACAATAAAATAAAATCTATTAGTGGTGTTGTAAAAGAAACCGGGCGGTAAACAGAACCATCTAGAAGCCTGTAGATAGCGTTAATCTCGTTTCTTGCAATTAGCCGGCCGCCTCCTCGGTCCCTCTGCGAGGATAATACTATTCTTAATAGGACATTAACGTTTTAACGAAGTGCCAGCGAGCTGATGCAAAGTTTTATGTTATGGTCTTATGTAATACTCTATCCTTTTGTCCTTCTCCTTCTATCTCCAGTTCTAGAGCAGTACGCTGTGTGTGTATGTATGTGTGACAGGTGTTTGTTAGTGGCATTATTGATACCGGTTGGTTTAGCGACCTTCTGCTTTCTACCTACCCACCAACCTGGGTAACCAGCTAGGGTGGGCTGGTCTTGCTAGCGTGGGTAACGGTAATCACTTGCCATTAGATGAACCGTCGGTTTGTTTGCGTGCTTATAACATAAAAAATGAGATATATTACTTTGTACTGGAAATACGAACGCACAATTTTTGTAGTAGCTTTTCAGCTTCATCAGATGGGTTCTTTACTAAAGTAAAAGGGGGCATTATGGAAATATAACAATATAAGTATTAATGTTAATTTTGTTAAAGTAGCTTAGTGTTAGCGTAGTAAAAAGCAGTGATAGTCTAGTGGTTTGAATATTGGCCTCTCGAACGGGAGATCCACGGTTCAAGTCCTGCGGGGCGCACTTGTATTTTTCAACGTATCATTTGCTACAATGAAAAACATTGTGGCGAAATTTAGACTCCGCCCGAGACTCCTGAGTCCGCTAAAGTTTTCAGATTTTGTGAAATCCATTAATCAGTACTTGGCCAGCGTGGTGGATTATGTACCCATCATGTTGACTGAATCTCCTAACCGAGTAGTGGGATAGTTATGGGCTGCAGTAATGATGGAACTGAGTAATAGTCACGGAGTTCGTCGACCCGAGGGCGTCGCGACGGCGTGCCTCTGGGGTCACCTTTAGACCTTTAGGTCGCGAGTGTCACCTTGCTTCCGAGACTTGATCGACGATATTTTTATTGCATGCGAATACTAGACCCTAATTGGTGTGATTCGTCATACTATTGTTCTATAATTGTTTCTTTTTTGTGATATCTTTGTTTAACATTTTATAAGTTAACTGATGGTAAGTGGCGATGTAGTCTTAGATGGTAAAGCGCATTAACTTAGAAGAAGCCTATTCACTCTTGTCTTGAGCACCTACATTATACTTGAGCGGAAACAGACACTGGCAGCCTATTCCAAACCTTCGCGGTACGCAATACAAAGCACGAGGCGAAGCGTGCTATCCGTACCGGAAGGATATCTACAGTGTAACTACTTACTTTTGAGAATTTTACCGAAAACTCACAGGAGTGCAGGCTTCTTTGCGATGTTTTCCTTCACCGAACCAAGATGATAACTTCTAACACACACGACTTTCAAAACATCCAGACGACATATAAACGTTCAAACTGCTATCACTGCCTTATATTATTCATCATCTCAACTTATTGCGGCCCACTATTGAGCACTACTCTCCTCTGAATGAAAAGGTTAAGGCCATAGTCCACCACGCTGGCCAAGTGCTGATTGGCACACTTCACACACCTTTCAGTTTTGCAAACTCCCCGGCATGCAGGTTTCCGCTCGATGTTTTCCTTCACCATTATAGCGAGTGACATTTAAATGCTCATAACGCGCAAAATTCCGGAAAGTCAGCAGTGCGTGCTCTGGGATTCGAACCCGTACCCCCCGAGGAAGCCGATTTCTTAACGACTAGGCTATCATATGTAATAAATACTAGGGTCCGTCCGCGGCTTCGCTCGCGAGATATGTTAATAAAACGTAACCTATATGTTATTCCTTACCACAATCTATACCTGTGTCAAATCTGTCTGTATATCTATTTGGACTGAAACAATGTTGCTTCTCGCAGCTAGGGGACACCTGCATCGCAGGTGAAATGCATTCCTCATTAACATAAATAAAATATATACCGCATTTGAACTTCTGGGACTCCACGTAAATATGGCGTCTAACGAGATGATACGAGCACAAGACGCTACGTATCCTTTGTTCACATTTGTATGGGACGAGGCCCCGGTACAGCGAAGGCGGCCATGCTCGTGCATACAAACTACAATATTTGCAAGTCCCGCTACTGTCTTGCAAGTCCATAGTCCATACTTATCCTTAAACCTTATATTTTGACCACGTTTTGTATTAAACTTTAGGTTTAGGATCGACTTTTGGATCTGTGCTGCTGAAGTGACTGGCGATGTTAAAAGTTTATATTATTTTTTGATATTTTTATGGCCAAAATCACTAAGTAAACATTTTTATAATTGTTATATACTTACCTATAAAATTCTATTTTTTTAAATTAAATTCCTTTTTTTATTTTATTTCTAGGTTTTGTATGCCAATTACGACTAATTCATTTTGTAGTATATTACATCAGGCGTCCAATAGGCTATTCGTTTGGCATCAACCCATAAATTACCCACTACTGAAGATAGCTTTCTCTCCATTACTGAGGTCTTTTAACTATTATAGGTGACAACCTATATCCTTACCAACTGCAACATCCTTACCAAAAAGCATTTGCTTAACTTGGTTGTATCGACAAAACCCGTCGAGCTATAAACGACCATTTGATTGAAACAAGCCAATGAGCGGCGACGTAAAAAATCGATGCATTTGTCAAACGGTTCAAGTCAGAACCACGAAATTATCCAGCTAAACAATACTTAGAGATAATGACAGTCAGTGCATTGCAAGGCCAACTCAACCGTCGGGCACACGACCCGACCCGACGAGACCCGAAGCGACGCGACGGCCCGACAAATCAGCTGATTGAAATTGCCGTAAACTGAACTGCCCGCCGTATATTCAACTACCAATTTTTTGCGCGAACCGCACGAATGTAATATTTTATTTCTGGACATAGGAATTGTGCCGGCAAAATTTGAACACCTTTCATATCGGATTTTTCAATTTAATATTGACGTCGGACGTCGGATTTTAATGTTTTTTTGTGCAATGATGTTGGTGCATTGACTTTGATAAGAGGAGGTGTACATCTTATTTTTTATTATTTCAAGAGGTTCTATTTCCTATTGTGATGTTAGATAGCCCATTTATCGAGGAAGGCTATAGGCTATATGTCATCACGCTAAGACCAATAGGAGCGGAGCACCAATGAAGAATGTTTCAAAATCG
>DWJZ01004747.1:0-14938 GCA_018249125.1 Asbolis capucinus
AGACCATAGTCCATCACGCTGGCCAAGTGCGGTTTAGCAGACTTCACTCACCTTTGAGTTTTGCAAACTCCCCAGCAAGCAGGTTTCCTCACGATGTTTTCCTGCACCGTTATAGCCAGTGACATTTAAATGCTTAAAACGCACATAACTCCGAAAAGTCAGAGGCGCGCCCTAGGATTCGAATCCGGACCACCTGAGTTGGAGGCCGAATTCTTAACTACTAAGCTACCGCTACTACTAAAGTAAAATAGCTGCCTGCCACCTCTCTCCACTCTCTCTTTCTCTCTCACCATTTCTGGTCACCAGAAATGAGGTTCAATAGTTTCGACATGTCATTCAAGAAAGTTAAAATAATTTTCTAAAATACCTACTGTTTATTTTTCTTCGCAGGTTTCAATAAATTTTTTTTATCGTAAAAAAAGTTGGCAACCCTATTCTTTATACGTTCGGCCTAGACCAGCGGTCAAAATATACCGGCTTTCAAAAGTTAAACGAGAAATATCACCCAGGAATAATTCCTATAAAATTGCCTTAACTATGGGCGACTCAATAGGCCAAAATAAAATTAGTTTATACTCATATGAAAATGACATCACTCCAATCATAACTGATTCCTAAATATACACGTGCCTGTCTGTTTGTCTTATTGTCTACAAGGGCGTAGTGTATTTCATCTTGCGCTTTTGTAAATAATATATTGCCTAGGTCATCAATATACGAGTATAATTTTGACAAATTGTACAAAACGGCCAAAATCCCAGCACATCTCTAATTACAAGTACTAAAAGTAGTATCATTAACAGTTTCCTGGCTGGAAATAGTGTCAAAAAAGTGAAGACGGTGCTAATGTGTGAAACACATCACCTTTAACATCCGTGGCTATATTTGATCCGTGTTAATGACTTGTACACTTGTACGTATTGCTAGTTGACATTTAGGTCATTCTATTAAAGCTGTTGACGTACAATCTCGAAGTGGGCGTCGAATATGACGAGACATTTTATTTTATCGTTTGTTTGTGCGTTTTTCATTTACTTATAAGGAACTTGAATAAATCTATATTATTATTATCTATACTCGATGAAGAGGCGTGCTAAGAGGCTCATTGGAGATAGAAGTCTGCTCAATACCAATCTACAAAGCCTCGAGCACAGGCGCAGAGTAGCCAGCCTCTCGGTTGTCTATAGGGTACACTTTGGAGAGTGTGCGCAGGACTTGTTCGACGTTATTCCTCCGTCCCCCTACCTCCATCGAACAACACGGCATAGGGCAGGTATCCATCCTTATGTCATGCACATCCCGCCGGTCCGAACGACGCGGTTTTCTTCGTCTTTTCATTATGCGTACCGCAAGGGAATGGAATAACTTGCCTGCGTCGATGTTTCCACCTAAGTGCGATGTGGGAGTCTTCAAGAGTGAATAGGCATTTACTAAGTTAGTGTATCCAACATCTTAGACATCATCACCACTTTCCATCAGGTGGGATCGAAGTCAAGTATTAACTTAATTTGTATAAAAAAGAAGTTGCCGGCGTCTGTGTTTCTGCTCAAATATAATGTAGGCTGGTTACATCGCCACTTATAATCCGGTGGGACTGTAGTGAAGCATTAACTTATGTAAAAAAGTCAGAAGCCAGTAAAGTTAACAGGTAAAGCAGTAAAGTTACTGTGTAACATGTTGGATCCATTATAGCATACTTCAGTGACTGTCAAGGGCCTACTACCTTGTAGCATGAAGGTTAACAGAAGGTTGTTGCCTACACAGGTATATCAGAATATATTATCACAGAATCTTTTACTATCACACGAGCTATTCTTGTTTTAATATCTTTCTCGGCAATCCACGTTTTAAACCTGCACTATGTATTTCAATAACAAGTGCATTTTAGGGATTTTTGGGTCTAACAATTTTATTATATTGGGTCTCTTTTCGTCAAAAAGTCATTTAGTTTAAAATATTAAGAAGGTTTTACTTAAATAACACTTACATTTTAAACAACCGGTCAATTAATTACTGATTTAGTTGACTGTTACAATAAAACTTAGAGTTGCCAACTTTTTTTATTTTAATATAGTATCTCTTAAAAAATATATAGTACGCTACAAAAAAATTTAGTACTTTATGGAGAGAATAAAAAATAGTTACATTTGTTACTCGTTTGTTTTTTTTAATATTTCTATTTGTTTTACGCACACGCACATTACGGCAGTCGAACGAAAGGTGCGTTAAAAATTGTGGAATATTTTTTATTAATTTTAGTGTTGCAAAATATAAACATTGATGTATTGTACTTTTATATAGTATTTTCGCGTACTATATATGCCTCGAAATACAGTACAATATAATATACATAGTACGGTTGACAACCGTAATCAAACTTGAATTCAATTTGTTTCTTAAATATTTATTTGTATCATTTAGTTATAAAAACGTTCATTCATTCGTATTCGGCTTCAGTACAAGCTATAGTCCACCACGCTGGGCCACTGCGGATTGGTGGACGTCAATTACCTTTGGCTGACACAAGGCACCGGGCTATCCATACAAACAAATTATTACATTATCGAAATTTTCATACGGACTCATAACAGTTTTGAAAATATTTTAAAGCCCACGTTCATCAGCAATAATGTGGTATTCTAAAGATAAAATAATTTTCCAAATCGGCCCAGTAGTTTCCGAGCCAATTCTCCTCAAACGAATAATCAAATATTCCCATCCATCCATCCATCAGCCTTGACTCGTCCATTGTTGGACATACGAGCTGGCTTCTTAGGCACCAATGATCGGTTCTGAGCCTTTTGAATCCGGCAGATGCCCGCTGTCTTTCCACTTTTCAATATTAGTATGGATGATAAGCGGGAGTAAACACTCCCGCTAATCGCCTTCACTCGAGCCATGTGACTGGTAAAACGCCCTAAACGCTGATATATAGCAGTCACACGAGTGCGTCACTTAAATCCACGTTAAGTAACGGTCATTACAAGTACACACGAGCCTGTGTCCTAATAAATCGTGATAGCTTAGTGGTTTTGGAATTACGCTGAAGCCAAAATTTACGCCAAGTTTTTTTGTAAACACTAGCCTATGTCACTCCAGACTATAAACCATCTTCACATAAAAACGCGTCAATCCGTCACTTCGTTTCGAAGTGAAAAACGGACAAACACACTTTGATATTTATTACATTAGTTTTGAGATTGAGTTCTATACGAGATACACACTTTACCGATATAAATGTGCGTGTACCCCTCGTATTTGTTAAATTCGCACTCTTTTGTCACAATCGTGCTACGTCCGACCAATTATTTCCCGTGGCGCTACGGAACAGTAAAGACTTAATTAAATTTTCAATAGGCACTTATTACCCTTGCTTATGCAAACTATTTTTGCTCAACTAATAAATAGATGAAGCTGGAAAAATCTCATTAAAATTGCAGATATTATGAAATTTATTCCAGAAACAAATCTTATAAATTGCATCATAGGAAAAACTTCGTAATAACTGGAAAAATATGGCGATGCACACCAGCCACAGCCTAGTAGACACCTCGGCTTCAGAATCTATTAGAGAGGTGCTTCGAATTTTCTTCCTCATTGGCATAACTTGTATTTAATCCGATATGGCTTCTTTCTTCAACCCCTGTCCCATTGTTGGGCAATATGTTGGGATGTACCTATATAACTTCTAAATTAATTGTACCTATACTGATATATAAGTGAGTCAGCATGTACAGCACGCATCACTCGCGCACTTCGCCTGACACCTTTAGGTTGTGCGTAATAACAGCGGGTAACCTTATTCGCAATCGAAATTTATTTAAATTTAACTTTTTTTTTGTCATGTACCTCCGTAAACTATTTTATTTAAATTATCCTTATATATTTATATATTTTCTTACATTTATGTTTGACGAAATTTATATTTTTTCTTTCTTTCTGGTACAAATATATTAATTTATTTATTACTGTGATTTTCCTGAGAAATTTTCCACTTATAATAGTAAGCAAAATTGCTGTATACTACGGGCCTGTTGTACTTGAAAACGGTCATGTATGACCACCTGGAAATATCAAGCAGTGTCTCCACCAAGCCGCTGGCATAAATGATGACAAAGCATTGAACAAATAAGACTATGAGAGAGTTATATTCGCTTCATACAGAACAATTAAGTTGCAACTTTTACTTTATTGTCTATACTAATGTTCATAAAGAGGAAAGATTTGATTGTTGGTTTGTTTGAGGAGAATACGCTCCAAAACTACTGGGAATGTGAAAAAAATATCAAAAAAAAATCTTATATTTCGTACGTTGCGAAAATTATTGACAATAGCAAAGTGATATATAACAGTTTTACAATGGACATCAATATCTACATATAAGTCTACCATGCCTTATGTGTCCGTATAACTGTTGCAGTTAGACGGTCATAATAACTACTTTTTTCTGTATCTGGTTCCTCCGAAACGAAGCAAGGGCAGTTTCTAGTATTCTCAGAAGAATTAAGTTATGACTTAAACTTTATCATCAATTGATATCTTCGTAAGTATTTGTCGCACAGATGAAACAGAATATCCTTTTATATTCCTTGAAACTTTTCGTGTAAACATAATGTTTGTGTCGCCAACTCTACAAACTCATTACTCATCGAAGTTGATACTCTAGCTTGTAGACGGTGAAAGAGTTGTTTCACCTTTTGAATCACGCTTTTGACTCCGAGAGCATTCTCAGCGTGCTGCATTCGGTACCAAGGTCGCAGGTGAAGGCTGAGGGTAAGTGTTGACTTTGAACGGTTTCAAAAGACCAACGCCAATGTTGAGGTTGAATACTGCCTTTAGGATGTTTTGTTCGATAAATGCAATTCATGTTCAGCGTTTATTGAATGTTAAAATTCTGGATTAAAGAAGATTGTGTTAACTTATTAATTATGTTTGTATTGCTCTTGGGAATTCGCAGGCGCTTAATACTTTGGTGCTCAGAATTTATTTTGTTTACATTTCATATATATTTTGTTTACATGGATAAACGACATCTCTGAAAACGTCTCGTAATCATGTCAACATTTTCTTCTCGCAACCAAAATCATGATTAGTGATGTGTTGAAATATTGCCGGTAAAACATATATGTATAGTGTACCCGTTACATGGACATTAACATACGTTAACACGTACCTATGATCCATCACCATTCATCATTATTGCAATTCCACTACGGGGCTTTGGTATCCACTCCACTTGGGGTACAGGCCATAGTTACCATGCTGGCCAAGTGCGGATTAGGGGACTTCACACGCGTTTGAGAACTTTATGGAGAACTCTAGGAATGCTGGTTTCCTCACGAGATTTTCCTTCACTGAAGCAAGTAATAATTTTTAATCCGCATATAACTTTAAAAATTAAAGATGCACGCCGCAGGATTTGAACCCAGCACCTGCCGTTCGAGAGACCAACGTTCACATCACTCGGCTATCACTGCTCGTACTGATCACACGTATCATAACTTCACGACTCCTGGTACTCTTTTTAATCAAATAAGCGGTGATAAGAGAATTACAGCGTAACGTCATCATGAACAAATCGCAAGACATCGAACATTTAACATCCAGACATGTAAATAAACTTTCTAGACACGTTTGATATAAAAACTTCGATTGTAATATATTTTAAAACGTTTAAGTCGTACTCGCAGCATAAAAATATTCCATAAACTACAGATATTGCTGTTAAAAGATGTTGAATCTGGGACAGAGGGTTCAATAAACTTTACACACGTAGTTTTTCGTATGGACGCGTTTGACGTGTGACGTCGTATATGAAAACAATGCATTACTTAAAATTATAAAAAATATATTAAATATAACTGGATAGAATGTCAGTTTCGCACAGAAGCGTCTATTTGATCGACCCGATATTGGCGCTGTTCTGTGTTAAAATGTTGCAAACTGACAGCCGTCATTATGACAACTGTCAATCGTCATATGGCATCAAATGTCAAATCACCAGATTTACCAATGGGCGCAGCCCTGGAAGACCACTAATGATGTAACAAGCAAACCCCCTCTAAAAGATACAGGAATTTTGTATGGAAGAGCAGGTTAATTCTACATATCAGTTATAATTATGCATTGGTGATATGAAATCTCTCTTTATTATCCAAGTATGAAACTGTATAGCGTATCTGGGTATATATGCATACAGGAATTTGTGTATATAAAAGCTTATACAAAATCCGTTTTTAATCGACTTTAAAACAAGAGGGTTTTCAACCGTACTTTACCTATGTTTTTTATATCACGAGGCCTGATACCTTACATTTACCTCATCTAGGGACAGGGTGTACCGCTGGCCAGTCGATCAAAAAGATGCACGAATGTTAACTTATTACGGAGTGGATCGATTTTTGCGATTCTTTCTTATCCAAAAGCTTGTGAATATCATGCGGTGAATTTGAATGAGATTCGACATTTTTTTAAAGATATTCCTCATAATGCAAAGTGACTGCAACTACGTTGATGCCCTTTATTACTTGTGAAGTCATTTAAAGTCGGGTTTCTAAATGATTAGTAATTTATCAGCACAGAAACGTCTCTTGCATATAGTAACTAGGATCCGGCCAGGCTTCGCCCCATGTTGATATAAAGTAAATTATGCGTTCCAGTCCGTAATCTATTTCTGTGAGAAATTTCATTGAGTTCTGTTCAGTAGTTTTGGCCTGAAGGAGTAACATCCATTCGTCCTCTCAAACTTTCCCATTTATAATATGTGTATATAGGATGATTGCATCTAGAGTTCCCTATTAGCTAGTTAGTTGAGACCCTGTATATGAACCGAGAAGTCCCAGTTTCAATTAACAATGTCGATTTCGGTTTCGATTAATTATCTGATTCACAGATGAGTATTTGTTTTCGGGTCAGAGATGTGTTTGTTTTCATCCCACAAACTAACGGGGAAACCTAATGCATATATTTTTAACGCTTATTTTTTGTGTATTAATTGTATTTTTACGCCACATGGAGAAACTTAGTGCCTGTATTTTTAACACTTATATTTCTGTGTATTAATTGTATTTTATGCCGCATAGGGAAACTTAGTGCATGTATTTTAAACGCTTATATTTTTGTGTATTAATTGTATTTTATGCCGCATGGGGAAATCTAGTGCGTGTATTTTAAACGCATATATTTTTGTGGATTAATTGTATTTTTCTGCTACACGGGGATACCTTGTGCATGTATTTTAAACGCTTATCATTTGTGTATTAATTGTATTTTTATGGCACACGGGGAAACGTACTGCGTGTATATTAAACAGTTATTTTTATAATTTCTGTACATACATTTTAAGTCCAATTATAATGAACTTAGTTAACTTGTAAGGGGTAAAGTTAAGAGGGGTCAAATCATTCGGATCTTGAACATTAAGATGGTAAAAGAAAATAGAACAAAACCCACAATCTCCCGCAGCCACAGTCTTCGCAGACATCCTTCGATTAATCTCGAAGATGACTTATTCGTCTTGATACTAACTGTATTGTATTACACCAAATGAACATTCGTTTTTTCTTTTGTTTCAGTCTTTTGGAATTAATTGCTGTCATTGACCCCTGTTTTGAAGTTGGCATTTATTTTCAACTGAGGAAATATTTCTTGTGAACATTTTTTTTTGATATTCATTTATTGAACAATCTATGTATATATGTATGTAGTATATATAAATTAATTGCTGTTCGTAAATCTCGCTAAAACTCGAGAACAACTTGACCGATTTGGCTAATTTTGGTCTTGAATTATTTATCGAAGTTCAGGGAAGGTTTAATAGGTGAGTAAAATATGATTCAAGTGCTAGGAATTTCATAAAAACAACAATTTTGTTTTTCTGTAGAAATAGGAATGGAGCTGTTTCTCGAATTTAACAATTTCTTCCCGTGGGCCATCGCGAATTTTGATAATAATAAAAGTTGACTTAAAAACGCTAAACAGCTTTATTATTTATCAATTGAGATAGTTCGAAGTCTGCCGGGCCAGCAAAAAATAAGTTGCCAGCGTCAGTATTTGCGTTCGATTACAATGTGTCTTCAAGTCAAGAATGAATAAATAGGCTTTTATTAAGTTGGTGCGCTTTACCATCAAAGAATATGTCGCCACTTACCATCAAGTCGTTTCGTAGTCAAACGCTAACTTATAGTGTATAAAAAAGAAGACGAAAAAATGCAATAATAAAAAAATATCAGGTTATTACTATATCAGAGCACTTCACCATCATAAACTACATTCCAGCTTACCATCAGGTGGGATAGTGGTCAGGCACTCATTTATAGAAAGTAAAAAATATATATTGATTGCTTCTTTATTATGTTATTGAGTTCGACTTCACTCACCTGTCATTTTTAAATGTGATGAGGATGATGAATAATGAATGAAAGAATCTCATATAAACTATACTTGATTATCTTTAAAAAAATTTGCCATGTAAACTGTTAACTGTGGATTCACCTTGTCTAGAGCCAATCTAGAAATCACTACTGACACTTTGCAAAATTTTCATACAATCTTCATTTTGTATGTTAAGAGGAGGCAGTTCGAACTCACTCTTCCTTTGATTTTTTATATATTTTTTTATTTGACTCTTGATTGAACTTTGATTTGATTTGACTCTAACAAAGTTACTGATAAACATTGATAGTTGAGAATCGTAAAAAAACCTTAACTTGGCTGCTAAACTAACATTGTACATATATTGTGGGTAGGAAACCTTGGTGATAAAGTGGAGAGCAAAGCAATACTGCAGACTACTTGACAGGGACATAAATAACACTGTTAATATTGAGAGACTAGCTCGTACCTTAACTTTGTTTGTCTTAGAGAATATTTTTTTCATTTGGAGTAGAGTGGAATATTTCATTTCAGTTACAATGTTATAACAAATTGTCACAGCACTATACAGGTGAGTTTAAAGTACGTAAACAATAATCTAGACCAATTTTTATCGACAAAAATAATAATCATAATATTGAAAAAAAAAAATTTTTCTTATTAATTATGTTGTTTGACCAATTATATCTAATATTATCTGTGTAATATTATCTGTGTGTTTAATTTATGTGCAGTGCCCTAGTTTAACTTTTTTTTCTAAAAAGAAGGAATTTTTTCTTGTTATTTTCACATAAGATTTAAAATAAGAATTCAACTTTCTTTTTAGACTTTACAGAAACTAATTGGAAAGTGAAAAATTAAAGCCGAGCGGCTGAAGACAAGCCTTTTCTTTTCGAATACAATGCGGTTTACAATTTCGTTTTTATTTACTTTTTTCATTCGAGACGCTTACAGTGCGTTCTCACCTAAGACATTAGGGTATAAAGAGATTCAGGTTTTATGTACCCTGCTTATATTGTAAATGTGAAAGTTTGCGAGGATGGATGGATTTTTCTTACTCTTTCAAGCAAAAACTACTGAAGGGATTTGAATGAAATTTGGTACAGAAATAGATTAAAGTCTGGAATAACACACAGGGTGTTTTGTATAAACTAAGCGAAGACGCGGGCGGACACTAGTAGGTAATAATAAGAACATTAAAGGATACTACATTGCTCATTGTCTTATTGATTTGCCTAGTCTACTTCGTACATACCCTGCTAGGATGCTGTTCGATTCACAGCTGTGGATTTATGTGGCAGATGAATAATTATTCGCGGGCCACGGGTGTTGTTTGTAATGTCCACACCATCACGACCAAGTGAATCCCGGTGCACGAAGATGAGTATGAACAGCTCTATAAGTTTATGAGAATCTTTGTCTACGAGTATATTGATTTAGAATTATACAGGATGTTCCATAGTGTACCAAGGAGATAATTATGTTGATAGAGGATGATGAGGTCCTTCAATTTCATCCCTTGTGTGTTCAGCGTTATGGAGAAAAGCAAATGATAAATAAATAATAATAATAAATAAATATCTTTGGACAACTCATCTGACCCCAAACTAAGCGTTAGCTTATACTATGGTGATAAGACAACTGATAAACATATATACACATACATAGGTATATTTTTAAATATATATATATATATATATATTTATTTATATATACTACATACACTTATATATGTTTGTTAGTCTGTAAGGTATATGTTATGGACCAAGATGTCTGAAATAAATAGAATAATAAATAATAATAATAGATACTTACACCCAGACATACTGAACAAACATTCCTGTTCAACACAGAAAAGATTGAGCTGGGTGAGAATCGAATCCACGACCTTCGGTGTAGCAGTCAGGTTCATTAGCCACTAAACCAACCATCCTGTCAGGACGATGGATGCAGGCACTATACAAAGAACACTCTGTATATTGAGTATATGAATTTAACACTTTAAAATAATTGTAAATTTGGTTTCATCTAGAGCAGTATCTGGATATAATATTCATTTAAATAAATACAAAATCAAATTACATGGACAAATATACAAGAAGAAAAGCATTAACGTGCAGATATGTAAATATAAACTACTAAATTTAATAACATACTTATTATTCGGAGAAAATATAATATACATATATAATCCACTCAGTAGATGTCGTTAAAATGAGAATCAACAAAAAAATAAGTACAGTCGAAAAGAAAAATTTCTCTTTATTTCAAGCTTTTATTTAACTTGCAGTGTATGTTTGTATGTTAGTATATTAGTATATTTGTTTGTTACTTGTCAAATCTTGCAAGTTTAATTAGAAGCGGAGCAGAAATTTTGCATAAATCCTCAGTCCCGATGACAATGTATTTTTATGATGGGCATGACCTGATACTACGTTCAGGATTGGCTCCAGACAAGGAAACTCCTCAACGATTAACAATAGTTATGATTTTTTATATATTTATTGTAAGGATATTTTATTGTTAATGTATGCCTTTTTTTAAGTGAGCTATTGTTTCCGAAGATGGAATAAATAGTTTTTATTTCATTTGGTGACTCCTAATTCTTTCTCTGTTCAGCGCATGAATTAGAAGAAACTGAGCACCAACGGCTTTAAAGAAAGCATGGAAGTGCAATAACAAACTGCTATTACTTGCAGTGCCTTCTATTCCTTAACTTGGCCTTCCGCTTACTATCATAAGCCGACCAGTTATGAGCGCTTCCATAGGTTGTGAACTCCGAAGTCAAGTTTTAATGAACAACGCCTATTTGTAGTAGCATCACAAAAAGAGCGTAACGAATATCTCCTTAATTTATCCAACGGTTGTAAGCCCCGCTTGAGGTTCAATGAATTTTAATCCTTTTCTATTGAAATAAATCTCAACATTCTAGTAATTTCATTTTCAAGCTAGCTTTATACTGAAAATCGTCGAGTTTTTCTGCCTAACTCTGAAGCCAAATGATAACTGATTACATTAAAACAAATATATACTTATTTGATTTAATTTAATGTAACATAAACTTACACTCGTTTATATTCCCGGAACCAGTGCGAGTTTGCAAGTGTAGCGGCATAACCACTTGACCAAAAGCTGTACAAATTTGCTTTAGAGTAGTGCGGTGGTGTATGCTTTAGGCCTCCTCAGTAGTCCGAAGTTAACCGTGCTCATTAGAAGGCAATTTGTGGTTGATATAATTTAAATAAAAACCAAAATTATAAATAACTGATGTCCATGGGAAAACTGACCAGTATCCATCATGCGGATGCAAGCTTACTTACATGACTAAAATTATCTGCAACGTGTTTCATATTTCCAGATTTCCAGCTTTCAAAACCTAGGTACATCATAAAATATCACATAGTTTGTGATGATTCTCTTCGTCTCAATTTCATAACAATTTCATCTTTATAAAAAGGTAGGTAAAGTTGAAAATATTGTGCAGCGTTTATATAAGTTTCCATCCACTACAATCTAAATTGCACGACACCCTAAAAATACCTTTATTGCCATGTAAATAAAGTTCAAAATAGTTTGTGATTACATCTATTATTATGCCGCAATACTCTGCAGTTTTCGCAAGTCCTTCTCTGGCTCTTAATTAAGCTGAAACTCTTTAAATGTACCGTTGACAAAAAAGTTAAAACATGATATTAAATCCCTTTAAAGTTGTGCTAATTTAAAAGGTTTCATATTAATGCACTTATATACTAATAATTACACTGCAACAGGGTGAATTCTGAACATTAAATGTTTTTTGAAAATTTTTATTTAGAGAGGATTTTTTATCAATATTGAGAAAACATTTTTCTTGGATTTATTGTCTGTATGTCTGTCCGTCTGTCTGTTCAAGCTTCACGTAAAAATCAATTAACCAATTTAGATGAAACTTGGCATAGTTTTAGTTTAAAACCCATGAAACGTTGTAGGATATGTTTTACCCCAAGGAATAGCTTAGTTCCCACAGGATAACAGGCAACATTAGTATGACAACTCCGAAATCAATGGACCAATTTAGATGAAACTTAAAATGTTTATGGCTTATGTAAGGACAATGGTTATAGGTTTTTTTTTATCGTAGTAAGCCTGCTTTGTTCCCAAGGGATAATATACATATAAACATTAGTATGGCAACTCTGCAACCACTAAACAAAATGAAGCGAGGACAATTACTGGTTCTTAAATAAATTTATTTGTGAAAAGATTCGAGCTTGCAACAATGCTTCTTGTGTATTTTGAGACGACAGCTCGCACTACACTTCAGTATAACACAATCCGCAGTCGGGACACTATAATATATTCCTTCACATAAAACTTCTAAATGGACCTGTTAGTGGTTAGTGAACCTGATTACTAAGCCGAAAGGCATGGGTTCGATCCCCACCCAGAACAAACTTTTCCGTGATGACAAGGAATGTTTTTTCTGTGGCTGGGCTTCTAAAACATCTATGTATTTTTTTATAAATATATGTATGTTTATCAGTTATCTGATCACCACGTTACAAGTTAACGCTTAGTTTGGGATCAGGCGGCCGTGTGGGAGTTGTCCTGAGATATTTAATTATTTAGGAGATTACCGTCATGGAAGGGTACAAATATACAAGTTGTATTAGAGGATGAAGGTTTGTATGAAAGTTCATCAGTGAAATATCAAATCATAAAACTATATTTAAGCATTTCATAAGAAAAATATATATGTTCGTTTTACAGTTTTGTAACTTCCTCTGCAGGAGATAAAATAAAGGATGAAAAACGCAAGAACTGGTATAAATGTATATCTCATAAAGTGGTTTCAATAATATACATTTAATTGATTATTTTGTTCACCGTACTATTGACGAGACGGACACGGACAGTACAGTCGAGAAGAAAAGTTTTAAATTGATTTACTGAAACAGAACGGCTACTGTTACTCGTTTGAATTGAAATGATTGATGTATTCAAATGAAAATAATTTGAAATGTAATAAAAGTTTTCACTGAAGGTCTATTGAATTACAAATTTTTGCAGTTAAGTGTATTAGAAAAAAGATGAAAAAAAAATTAAATATTCAAATCCTGTTATTACTTTTGTACATCAAACCTATATTTTGAAGTGTAAAGTCAAAAAGACTATTGAAAATTTTAAAAAGACTATTGTAGCGCGTATCCTTCATTACAAGCAATTTTTATATAGTTGGTTGTAGGGGCTGAAGAAAATAGCAGACAACACATCTGACGGTATGTGATCACAGTTACCTAAGGACATAAGCAACACGAGCGGAATCGCCAATACAATGCCGGCCTTGAATGGGATTTTTTTTATTTTAAAGACCATAGTTTGCCGGTAATACATGAGATGGGAGCTCAGACAAATTTAAAAATAATCGTTTCACATGTTTTTTTAAAACTACTTTAACATTCACATTGAACAGAATATGAAAAATATTGCAGTGTAGTATAGAATAATAGGCAATTACACTTAAAATCGAAATTGGAATTTTTTTTTTATCATGACTTTTGTTAGGAACTGTACCAAAGTCGTTGAACTTTAGTCGATACGAACGCAGCATTTTAATGCAGCACAAAGTGTAAACAGGAACGTTTATATACTAGCTATTTGGACAAACATTAACAACAATTTAGCATATACTGTGGCATATAAACTAACCAATGTAATATGGGTGATATGCGTTAAATATTTATTTATTGAATCAACAACATTCTGTACACTAAAGCTTACTTAAAAAAGAGCATAGTGCCAGGACAATTATAGGTGTCGACAACGTACATTTAAGAACAGCGATTAAATATAAAGCGTAAAATAATTGGCAGCTTTATAAAAAAAATCTAACAATGTAAAATATACATACGTTCATTTCAATTCATAATTATGATACTTTCTTTTTAAGCTTGGTAATGGTATCTATAAAATATATCTAATGGACATATTTTGGCAACTTCGTTATATTCTACTATAGATCTATTTAAAGGAGCATTTTGGGCTACATTAGATTTGCATATTGAAGAGCGAAAGCAACTGAATTTTGATAATCTCCCTAGATTCCCTAGAGTACGAGGTATCGAAAATTTTAAAGACGAAAGTAGATCAGAAACATCCAGAATACCATTAGCAAGCTTAAAAAGGAACGTGATGTCCAGCATACGAGTACGTCGTCGTTCTAACAATGATGACATGTTGTAGGCAAGTCAGTCTTCCTATGATATTACTGTTTTGGCCAAATTTTGTGATTAAAAAAGATGCCATAAAAACGCTTCCGAATATTTCCTGTTCTTTGGATGTGGATCTTGTACGATAGGTTCCAAACTCGCTGCAATATTCTAAGCCACTTCGAATTAAGGAATTGTATAGTGTAATTTCAGTTTTAGGTGACTTAAAATCTTTGCTGTTAAGTTATACAAATCGTTGATTTTTCAATGCTTTAGAGCAAATAACATCAATGTGGTTGTTTAACGGCAACTTGCTATCAATTGAATCACCAAGATGAATTGTTTAACTTGGCAAAGATATTACTCCACACATGGCC